>JAOTQY010000048.1:5786741-5797351 GCA_026413445.1 Dolichallabes microphthalmus
TAAACATTGGAGTGAATAATGATAGTAAGAATGGGATGAAGGATTGAGTAAACATTGGGGTGAGTAATGATACTAAGAATGGGGTGGAGGATGGAGTAAACATTGGAGTGAATAATGATAGTAAGAATGGGATGAAGGATTGAGTAAACATTGGGGTGAGTAATGATACTAAGAATGGGGTGGAGGATGGAGTAAACATTGGAGTGAATAATGATAGTAAGAATGGGATGAAGGATTGAGTAAACATTGGGGTGAGTAATGATACTAAGAATGGGGTGGAGGATGGAGTAAACATTGGAATGAATAATGATAGTAAGAATGGTGTGGAGGATTGAGTAAACATTGGAGTGAGTAATAATAGTAAGGAAAGAAGACCAGGAAATGAGATGAGAAATTGCATAAGAGAAGGGGTGAAGAATGGTGTGTGGTCTGGAGGGAGGTGTGGTGTAAGCATTGTGGTGAAGAATAGACTGAGAAATGTGGTGAGAGATTATGTGAAGAATGGAGTGATGAAATTCCTGTGTACATCAGATCATCCACAATATGTTAGCAGCCATAACCATCATCCCTTCACGGTAATAAACGGCAACATCTCCTTAGAAAAAAAAATCACCATGATGACAATTGTTTGTCTCTCTTTAATAAGTACCGGCACCATTTAAAATGTTTAATTATCAGTAATGTATTATCGAAGGTTAATATTGTGCATCCATCATACAGGGCCATGTAAATGATTTATTACCATAGAAACGCTAACCTATTGGAAGTCCACATTAACATAAACCTGTCAGTTGAATTACAGCTGGATCTGTCAGAGCCGCAGTAGAACAAGAACATTAATCAACCTTCTGACCTGCCAGATACAAGAACTGCATTAAAAGATTTCATTCCACTTTCAGTGAAATAGACTTTTACTACCATTCATTTATCTCCTAGTCTCCGCATGGGAAAAACAACTTTACTTCCAAATTTTTATTGAGTGTTATATACTTACAATAAGACACTTTGATTATTTGTCATGTGCAACATTTGTGTCATTCTCTGCTTCATCAAAGTATAATGATGTGCTGCACTTGAAGGAACGTGCTATCTGCCCTCTTCCACATACAAGAACATTAACACACGCTTGATTTCCTCAATCGTGTCAATGAACTCACAAAGTATTTGTGTGATGAAATGTTGCATAAACTCAGGTTTTTGGTGAGACTGAGAGCGTTCATGGTGGCCAGTCTGGTTTCCTCGCAGTCTTGCTGTAACACACTTGTTAGTGAAGCTCAGGGGTCATTATTTGGCCACATGCTTGAATCTGGAGGTTTTGACTGCTGAGGGACAGCATGAGCACACTAATGAATCTGTAAAGCTGTCAGCTGTCTTCAGCTCCGGGTCCGATGACTGACAGTCCAATCAAGTGTTCACTTTTTGAACACTTTGTTTTCTTCCTGGAGAAACAAGCGATCCTGTGTGACCTTGGAGGCCTGGCTCTCTCCAGAAGGTCTATACTGACTGCCAGGTTCTGCAGCAAGTTTTACAAGTTATTTTTAAATTTAGCTGTGAATAGTATCACAGTGGAATGTCAATGGTGCACAACAATGTATGTATTTATTTTTTTATTCTTATTTACTTCCTTCTCCAGGAGCCAGCTCCCATGACCGAGGACGTACTAGAGGAGCAGTCGGAGGTGCTGGCCAAACTGGGTACTTCGGCCGAGGGCGCCCATCTCCGCGCTCGCATGCAGAGCGCCTGCTTGCTCTCCGACATGGAGTCCTTCAAGGTAACCACTGGGAGAATAGATAACATTGATCATTTCACAATTTACTGTTATGGTAAAGATGTGTTTGAAGATGATCTGAGCTGAATAGTGATGAAATGGTTTGGTAGATGGCTTAACATTAACATTACATGCATACGTATCATTAAAAACATTAATGTTAAAACAACATAGGTTTTGGGTTCCCCTCCTGTCACTGGGGTTCTCAGGCCTTTCAGGGCGTGGTAGTGGTGTGTTTGGCACCAGGATGCTGGCAGTGGATCATTTGGGAGCTTTGGGTTGCGGGGTGAGGGCCTCCATTTTTTCAGACTTATTTGTTCGGAGGCTCGATCGTGTTGTGATCTGGAGAGTCTGGAGACCTGGTCGGCGACCTTGGGCTCTTTGTCTGCTCGGCCCTGTGTGTAGTGTGCTGCGGTGCACTGGATGTTCTGGTTGCTTTTCTGTCATTGACTCTTTTTTTTTCCGCCAGACCAGACCAGACCAGACATGCTGGCCTTCAGTCCCTGTGGGCATGTCTGGGTTTTCATTTTAAGCAAACAAATAAAAAAATAGCCACCACTAACTTACAAAGTTACACAACCGTAAACACAACTACAGGCTGATTTTATACATTGTGACAAACCAACAGCAGGTGGAGATGTAGCATTTTGCAAAATCACCCCTAATTCACACTGATATAAGCCAAACAATTTTGCTGTAAAACTTTGCCATTCGTGTTTTTTAACACCCCAGACTCAAAGACAATAAATGCACAAATTATTTTTACCAGCTTATAATGCTTCTTTTAAGGGGGAAAAAAAAAAAAAAACATTTCAAAGCTCCCAAAATGGAGCTCGCTCATTCTGCTGTCAGACTGTTGGCATGTTTTTAGTACACCTTGATACCAAAATAAGGAAGCGACCGAGTATTCTCGACACGGGGATGTTATTGTTTAACGCTGCTGTGTGCTGCTACAGTACAGTAGTATTGAACTCGTTTGCTGAGATTTATGTTTAAGATGATCTGACGCCGCGGCCTGCGCTTAGAATCTGTATTTTAACATTAGAATATTGTGTTACATGTTATCAGAAATAGGCGAGCAAAATCGGTTAGTTTTTTGATCCCAACTAAAACTGAACTCGCTTGAACTTTTTGCAATTAATACTACGAAATCAAATCTGACGATATACATTTGACTTGGCTAATGTAAGAGGAGTATACAGAGTCGGTTAGAAAATCTGGTCACGCTCCAAGGAAAAGAAAAATTGGGAAACTGGAAAAGTATGATGTATAATATAATATCAGTAATATTACCATATTATTAATGTATATATGCATATTTAATGTATAGAAATAGATTTTCCATGAAGTATGTAAAATTGTTTGTGCAAAAAAAAAAAAAAACTCCCTTTTATTTCTTTATATAATCTTCTGCTACACTAATGCACTTATCCCAGCGTTTCACTAGTGCTTGGATACCATCAAGGTAGAAAGTTTTCTCAGTCCACCGAAGCCACGATTGAACTTCTCACTTTATATCTGAAACGCTGGCCTCCCAGGAACTCCTTTAATGACCCAAACATGTGGACATGGCTTGGAGCGAGGTCAGGACTGTACTGTGGTAAATGTCAGTTTTATGGCCTTATTTGCAAGAAGTCTATGTTTTTTTTCAATCTGAAGTCCCTTTTTGGCTTGTAAATGACTTCAACGCCCCTCATAATATGTCGAGCAAAAATATGGTAATAATATTTAGAACATGATTTTAAAAAGGAAAAAAAAAGCTTGTTTTCTTGAACCTTTTCCACATAGCCAGGTTCAAACAGCATAGCCAAGCCAATTAAAGTACAAAAACTAATCTTAGGTGATTTTACCTGGTCTCGTTTTTCTGCCTCATGCAAGCATTTTTTGGAAAGACTGTATTGAGCATGTACTGACTTTTCACACCCCAAACCCCCTGTCAGGGTCACTCATTGTTCCACTTAAGATCTGCAATATCTTTAACAGAAAGCAGAGAGAGAGGTCATTAAAAACGAGTCCCAAGTGCCGTGGCTCGCAGGCAAAGTGTAGCCAGTGAAAGGATTTGGGAGCGGCTTTTTTCTTTTAAAAGGTTTAGTGCTTGTAGAAGTGAACTGATGTTACATAGAACAGTTTCTCTTCGCTGATCGTCACTGGCTCGTAGTCATACTGTACCCTTCGGTGCGCGTTGTTATTTGAGTTTTAATTAGTGCTGGGCGATTCTTTCAATTAATTAGTTTAATACGGTTTAATATTTTAACACAAGTTTCAAAATGTTCTAATCAAGATTGTACACGTTCATCTACACCGATCGATCAGCTGTAACATTAACTCCACTACAGGGTGAATTTAATAATAACGATTAATTATTAATTATATCCCAGTAAAATCTGGTGAAAGGATGATGGGCCAACAAGACTCGTCTGTGCCCACAAAAAAGTCAATGTAGCATATATTGCTGAAAAATGTCAATACTGACTGTGATCGAAAGGTATCAGAACACTGAGTGCATCACAGCTCACTGTAGGACATAGACTGATTGAGTCTCCACAGTACCCCAGGCCACCCCATGAGGTCTGGTGGAACCATTCCCTGTGCGGTCAGAGCTGTTTTTATTTACACTAGGGGAACCTAAAACCTAGGTGGGTTTAACGTCAATGGTTTTATTGTAGAGAGCTTCATGGAATGGGTTTCCGTGACCGAACAGCTGTATTCAAGCCTTACATCACCAAGTGCAATGCAAAGCTTTGGATGTAGTGCTGAAAAATCACGCCGCCACTGGACTCTAGAGCAGTGGACAAATGTTCTCTGGAGTGATAAATCACTCTTCTGTGTCTCGGAATCCGATAGACGGGTTTGGGTTTGACGGTTGTGTGACTGTCACGTCTAAAGTTTGTTGGAGGGGGGATTATGATGTGAGGTGTTTTTTCAGGAGTTGGGCTTGGTTTCTTACTTCCAGTGACAGGAACTCTTAATGCTTCAGCATACCAAGACAATTTGGACAATTTCATGCTCCCAAGTTTGAAGGAACAGTTTGTGGACGGCCTCTTCCTCTTCCTCAAAGTAACGTCCTTAAAGACATGGATGAGCGACTTTGGTGTGGAAGAACTTGACTGAAGTGCACAGAGTCCTTAGAGCGGAGACTGCGAGACAGAAGTTATCGTCCAACATCAGTGTCTGGCATCACAAATGCGCTTCTGGAAGGATGGTCAAAATTTCCCATAAACACACTCCTAAACCTTGTGGAAAGCCTTCCCAGAAGAGTTGAAGCTGTTATCGCTGCAAAGGGGGCGGGGCCAACATCATATGAGCAATTTCCCTCTGGGATTAATAAAGTTCTTTGTTGTTGTTGGTCTTTCGGCTGCTACCAGCAAGGGGTCGCCACAGCGGACACTTGGTACAGGTTTTTACGCCGGATGCCCTTCCTGACGCAACCCTCCCATTTTATCCGGGCTTGGGACCGGCACTGTATCCAGTGGCTGGGAGGTTTGGGCACTGGCTGGGAATCGTGAATCTTTGAATTAAACCCTATGGATTAAGAAGTGGATGTTACTCAAGTAACATATGCATGTGGAGGCAGGCGAGCGAATACTTTTGGCAATATAGTGTGTGTGTGTGTGTGTGTGTGTGTGTGTGTGTGTGTGTGTGTGTAGTTTGTGGTTTATGTTTAACAAACCAGTGTGCCTGTTTGTTTATTAAATCTAATGTTAAAATTTATATATACAGTAGAACTCATTCGACTTCAACTCAGAGTTGCTCAGAAACACCCCAAGTGGACGTTTGAGGAATGGCACGTCTCGCAGCGCAGTCCGTCTCCATACCATATCCTTGAAGTAAAATAAAATCTTAATAAAAAACTGTAAAATTCAGTCAGTACAGTAAACTCGGTTTAATGACCTACTGTGTGTTTTTGTCATTTAAATGATGTTGGTAAATAAAAACAGATCTTCAATATCATACATGCACGTCAGCAAAACATTCCAAGATTTTTTTCGCGCAGCACAGCGTCGTCCCCCGAGGTGCGTTTCTGTAGGCAGAAAAAGACCTTTAGATCTTATTTGTGTTACAAAAGGAAAGATAAAACGTCACAACAGTATGGTCTTGGAGGGGGGGGAGAGAAGACGACAGTGTGAAATAAATCAGGAGTGTTCTACAGATAAAATATTAACACAACCGTTATTTTTCACAGTCTGGCAAATGTACAAGAGAAGAAAAAAAGAAGAAAAAAAAGGCAAACCATGCAAACAAAGCAAGTGATATTTCAGCAAGGCTAAATTACAGGGTGTGAATAAGACAAATCTAAAAATGGGAATAGCATTATTCTGGGCATTTTCGGCATGTCAGGGAGAATGTAGCTTTGATTTAGTCCCTACTGAGCGATTAATATACACATGCGTGCGTGTTTATGTGCAAACTTGGCTTCTGGAAGGAAACTTGGCTTCTTTATTAACCCAAAAACAGACACTAGAGGGTTTTTTGTTTTATTTTCTAAAGAAGCATTTATTTGGATCAGCTTGTTGTACTTTTTAAGAAGACAAGTCAGGAAAAGTGTAGAGAGAAACGTCCACGTGTAGGGACCTCGTTCTACAGTATCAGGTTTGAGTTGATGTTCGGCTTTCTAGGTTTAAGTTAATCCAGTGTTGCAGTCTGAAGCAAGCGCAGACCTCCACTGCCTTTCCAAGGCCGATCTGGTCTGGCCGTTCGGACGGACGGAGCTTGTATCTTGGCAACGGAGCAACCGTCTCCGTCTTCCAGTAATTGCCGTTCTCGTCCTCTTCGGCCCGTGCGAGTCATGCTGCGAGGCACACGTAATAGCGGAACGCGGGAGGTCCGCGTGATGCTACATAAATGAGCGCGGCGGATGAAAGTTGCAAAGCCGTGTAATCCTCCCAGCCTGCGATCTTTCTCCGCCGACTGTCTCCGCAATCCGGTTTTCACAGCGAGAAATGTAGATACCGCTTTTGTGCGCTTAATTTAATCGTCTGTGATATCTCTGTCACCGCTGAGGATTCAGCTAATTAGTAAAGACTTGAACGTTTGAATTGGATCAGGGAGTTGGCCTAATGAATTAGCGTGGCGGATGCCGAGGTGATCCGAGGTAAGACATTAAGCTGATTAAGCTACATTAAGTGAAGTGTTCTGCCTTTCTTGTGTAATTTCAGCGATAAAGATGTATTGCTGAAATATTCAAGTGACTTTTTTTTTTTCTTCCATTTCTTTTTTCGGTCACGTTTATGATTTTCATCGTTCCAGTGCTAAAGGCCTTGACGATTTCCAGTCCCGATCCTCCTAACACATTCGTCAACGTCAGCGAAATGTCAGCAGGTGCGCTGCCGCCGCGAGATATCGCTCCATATCTTTAACTTAACGGTGACATGACGGTAAAGGCTGAGCACCGCGTTCTCACGCGCAGGAGATCAAATATCCCACATCCTCGTGCCTCTGTCTTAATCTCTTCGAAGCGGGAATTTGTCAACCCGTTCATAGCTTTCACCTTTACAAAGCCGAAAACGAAATTTAAGGTTGGCGTCGCGAGAGGTTGTAAAGGCTGTTCATCTGTCGTTCATAGACACCTATTCATCATCATAAGCTCCTTATTCTGCCACTCGACATCCTCGTGCGTGGGGTAACGCCGGAATCATCCTACGGCGCTTTTTCTCCTGACCGTCCCGAAAGATTAGGAACCAGGGGTTTTATTTTTTTTTTTTTGAAAGAATGAGAGAAAAGGAGAGAGTGTCGTAAGCACAGCAAGAGCACCCTTGTTTCCGAATCTAGTTTATGTATCGCCTGTGTGAACCGCTTGTGTTTAACTGCGGGAGCCAAAGCTGATGAGGAAAGGTGATGCGTTCTGCCTGCTTTTACCGCTGTCCTACAAAATGCTCTAATTTCTCTCGCACCAGTGTTTTTTTTTTCCCCTTTTTTTTCCCCCTTTCTTTCCCTGAACTCTCTGAGGCTGCCGCGGATGACTGGTGAGAGCTCGGCTATCGCACTAAATGGCCCCCTTAGCTGAAGATGGCCTCTAAATTTAGCGCCGGCACTGTCTTTAATTGTGCTTAGTGAAGCATAATTTGGCATTTTGGCTTTAATTGCCGTCTCCCTCTGTGTGAAGACGGGAGGACTCATGGATATGATGAATGGGGTGACTTAAAAATACGACAGCGCTTTGAACCCTCCAAGCACCCCCTGCGCGTTCAATACCGGCACCGCTTCCATCATCACTCGAAGGTCCTGCAATATGAGCTGGATCAACAGACATCAATTTGCATCGCTGCGGTATTTGTACCCGACCTGGCCTCCGTTCCAGCTCGTAAGGACGCCGTCCCTGACATCTCGAAGCGGCTTTGACGTCGAGCCGCAAAGATCCACCCAATTAGCACTGAATAATTAGCGAAGTGAAATATCGCAATATCCGTAGACTTGTCATAACATCATGGTTTCCTGAGTTTAGAATGCAGCACCACGAGGCCACGCTTACGCAAGCGCTCTTGTACAAACAGGTGCAAGCCTAACTCCACGTCTGATTGAGGTCTTCGCCGTATCACAGACGTCTCAGTAAACACCCTGTGATGATGAAACGTGATCAGATCAGCTTGTAGAAATCTTCCTCCTCCCCCTTCTCCTTCTCCTCCTCCCCCTCGCCTTTCTCCCTTAAGTCTCCGAGCTGCCTCATTTCTGTAAAACTTGGATCATTATGTCTTGTTGCGCCGTCTCCTAGTAATTATCGACCATGCAAGTGCACAGGACTTCCGCAGACAGGCGGAAAGGTCATGCCGAGAAAGTTCGCCGCCGGAATTTGTCAGCCGGCTCATTTACAAAGGCAGCGGCTGACAAGCCTGCGCGCTCATTGCTCACCGCTGGGATTATTCGTGCTCGGATATCTCTTTGCCAATAAAGAAATAAAAAAGCATAATAGAGGACAAGGCTTAATTTTTTTTTTCCTTCTTCTTCTTCTTCCCTGAATTTTCATGCGTGCTTTACAGGATGATACCTTGTTACCAGTTAAGCACTTGCTTAAGGGTGGAATCAGGGAACGTGTGCTTTTTATGAATTAAACCTCGATTTCTATTTAACTCAACGTTCACGTTTTGTAGCTGTTCATTCACTGTTAAGGCATAGCATTGATCACGTCTGTAATACATAAGCGCGGTTGGGAGATGCGTTCACCAGCTCTGTTTTTTTGTTTTTTTACGACGAAACGATTTTAATACGATTTATGACACTGTAAGGTTGCGCATTATTGATTTTGCATTATTTGTGATTTACGCTTTTCTAAATAAAGACTTTAATCGTAAAATAGGATTAAATCATCCAGAAGGTAGACAACAGCGGATTTAATCACTTTCAAATTATAATACAATTAATCCTAATCACAGTAGACATCACGACTGAATGCCGTGGCGGTGTAATTTCATGTGGAGATGCTCAGATCATTAAATCACACGAGTACGTATTTATCACTGCGACTTCAGTCTGATACTTCGGGAAAGGTTTGGCTGCGATTTTTTTGTAGTAATCGTAAGCTGGTGTAAATGGTCAGGATGTTCATATTCGGCATGTTGCGAAGGAGTCTCCGGTATCAGTCAGATAGTAAACCTGTACATTTTAAGGAACCCCCTCATCATCATGGAAAGTTTGTGTACAAACCAAAAACATGAGAATTTCCTTTAGGCTTTTCGCTCTCTTTCCATTTTTTATGTCGGCCGAGGTCTAAACAAGCCAATCGTATTTCCCCCTAATGTGACCTCATATAACGGAAACCCCTCCCCCGGCTGACTTGTTGCACAGTTCTGCTCAGCACTTAAGTTTTCTGGCGGGGCGGGGCTCGGCTCTGTTCACCTCGACAGCAGCTCATTTACATTTCAGGTCTTAAAAATGCATTACCTGAAGGCTATTTCAGCGGAAGCATTAAAACACACACACATTTTGCTGGAGCTCTGAGCACTATACAGTACGACCTTGATACAGAATTAGTACAATATGGGACCTTTAAGTTTTCAGGATGCAAAAGCTTAATGTTTTGCAGCACTTTTTTTAAATGCTTCCTTGAAAACCATTGTAAGCAAACGATCAAATTTTTAGGACGGCGTCTGATAGATTTTTTTTGCATTTTCACATTTGTTGACGGTCTGTTCCTGCTAGCTCCGACACATGATGTGCAGGAGTTGGGCTGGTTTTTGGGTAGATTCCTCTTGACTGCTGACGCTATTAAAACAGCAGACCCAGTTTTTGGTTCTTTTTTTCTGTACCCTGAAGACATTTGGGTTTAAAGCTTCAGCTTTCATTTCCTGAAATTTACATCCACTTTGGCACCTTTGATTTGAACGCTCTCATTTTTCAAATGATCAAAAAAGTCATAGGAACATGTGATTGACAGGTGTTTCTTGTTGACCGGGTGTGTCCTGTTACACCAATCAGCCATAACATTAACATCCAATACCATTAAAACATTAACGTTGATTAAAAATTTACAGGATCAAGTCTCTCACCCATGCCCGCAGAGACCAAAGTCCAGCCTGTCCGGTACCGTCCCATGGAAAAGCCAATGCAGTACAAATCTCTGGAAAAGTCAATGCTGGCCACAAAAGAAAGGCACCAGAACACCCACTGCACCACAGCCCACTGCACACGGGGCTCGGCAGGAAAAGTACCCCAGCCTCCAAACTCCCCAGATCCCAATTCAATTCAATTTTATTTGTATAGCGCTTTTAACTATTGTCATTGTCGTGAAGCAGCTTTACACAATCAAAAGAATTAAGTTTGTATGGAATGTAAATGTGTATGAATCAAAATGGTCAGATAGTCCCTGGTGAGCAAGCCGAGGGCGACAGTGGCAAGGAAAAACTCCCTG
>JAOTQY010000048.1:5869370-5885041 GCA_026413445.1 Dolichallabes microphthalmus
GGGGGGGGGGGGGGGGGGGGGGGGGGGAGAATGCGGGATTCGCTGCGAGGAAGCAGGAATTGGGCCATCGAGGACCTTCAGAGGACGGTTTCCGCAGTAATAAACTTTTACGCCAATTTGCTAACAAAATGGTGAATCTAGTTAAATAAATTAAGATCTATACATGGCAGGATGATGGCGTTCTCATTTGTTCTCTCTCGCACTAAATAAAACATCATAATGCTAAATTTACACCCCCACCCCCACCCCACACCATCACAGCACAGTGCGCAGGTCCAAGTCCGGCTATTAGAGCTGCGTTTTAAAGAAGTACTCATTTGTCCGCTTGCACTCCGCAGGTTTTCTTTAATCCATCATCTAAACGAAAACCAAAGGAATAGCCACGGAGTATTGAATCATCTCGGCTTGCTACCGTTTTAATAACACTCGTGCATATTAGTGGGTCCGTGATGCATTCCCCAGCACCTAATTGGACTAAGAGTTAAAGGAAGCTCACAGCGGAATGACTGTATGATTTAACGTCGCCCAGCATGGGAATCTCACTGGAGCTTTTGTGATTGTGTCTGTGTGTATTTGTGTGTGTGTAAGTGTTCATATCTCTGTACCTTACATCTCCATGTTATGTAAAACACATCCTGGAGAAAACTTGCGAAGGCTTGTTAAAGATTGAACATGGCATTCACTTAGCCGGGTTTGGTAAAGTTTCTGCTTTCAGAAACATAATTGGTTGAGCGGAAGCGCTGTACAGAAAATCAGTGATCTGTCGCAACGTCAAGCGGGTGTCTGCTGTCGGATGTAGACATTGATCATAGTGGCGGATTTGTTAATACAGACAGAATCTGTGGAAAAAGGAGCTGGGAAAAGAAAGAACTGCATGATCTGAATGCTTGGCTATTGTACTCCTCTTCAGTCTTGTCTGTGTGGACAATATAATCAATGGTCAAGCCAGTACGTATATGTGTATGTGTATGTGAGCGTATATTCAGTGGTGAAGCCAAGCATTTGACTAAATACCCAAAAATGTGTATATACAGTACGGTAGTTCTTGCAAGAACAGTATTGTGTCAAGTGCATTTGTAAAAGCCATGATGAAACTGTCTCTCATGAAGACCTTCACAGGAAAGCAAGACTAAAACTTACATCTGCTGCAGAGGAGAAGTTAATTTAGAGTCACCAGCCTTAGAAATCACCAATTATCAAACAGCACCTCAGATTAGAGCCGTTATGAAGGCGTTACAGATCATACTGTCCAAAAGAGATTATTGTATTTTTTGGATGCCTTCAGTATTGTTTTACAATGTAGAAAGAAATAAACATGAGGAGAGACCATGGAATTAGAAGGTGTGTCCAAATTATAGATTTTTTTTGCTAGTGCGTGTGTACTGTATATATACTGTATATAATATGTATTGTATATATCAATGCCTACTGTATATCCGACAGCAAATACTGTAAACTCCTGGATTCTTCCACTCCTTAAAAGGTTCACAGCTGTTCTAAGTTTTCTCCATTTATAGATAATGATTCACCATTTATTTCCCAATGTCTTTGAAGTGACTTTGTAGCCCTTTCCGGACTGATTGATGTTACATAATTACTATGTTTCTTATCTCTTTCTTGAATTTCTTTAGTTCTTTTTGAACTTTTTTCATTTTAACGTGCTTCACTTTGTCAGACAGGTTCAATTCATGTGATTTCTTGATTCAACTGTGTCTGGCAGTAATCAAGCCTGGCTGTTGCTAAATTAAATTTAACTCAGCTTTCCAAAAAAATAATCAAATGGTTAATCACAGTTCATTCATGATTGAGCGGGCATCAGGGGGCAGACAGGCAGATTTGGACAGTTTTTTTTCTCCCCTTAATAAATGAAATCATCATTTAAAAAGCGTTCACTTGGGTTATCTTTGTGTAGAGTGATATTAAAATTAGTTTGATGATCTCAATCAGTAAAAAAAAAAATAAAATAGTTTTTCACGGCACTATGCACATAGATAGATAGATGAGTGTGTACAGTTGTGTGCACAAAACCCTCAATGCGGTAATTGTTCTTAAAAAAACAGTGTCTAGACTCGTGTACAATTGTGCACATTTTGTGGGTGTGTGTCTCTCTGTATGTCAGTGTGAGCACAAAAGCACCCGTGCGCTTGTATGTGTGTGTGTGTCTGTGTTTGTGTGTGTGTGTGTGTGTGTCTTGCTGTGCCTGCATTCTTTACGCTGACAGCAGCGCTGCGCTCGGCTCCTCAGCACACTCTCATTACTGGCCTGTGCTGAGAAACAATGGGCAGGATCGGAACAATGTGCGCGTGTGCCCTCGAGCTGTGGCCTACTCCGGTGCCACAGAGTTCCACAGGAATAAATCACACAGAGCGCAGAAGGAGGAGGAGGAGGAGGCGCGCTACAGCATCCTCTCTTCCTTTCACACACTGAATACAGGACGCCTCCTAAATGCCACCTCCAACTTCTCTTTAATTAGCGCCGTTTCCCTAAGAAGTAAAAGGACTCTTTTTTTGCTTTTCTGCACTTGCTTTTATCGGATGCATGTGTAATTTGTGTATCCTCTCAAAAAATGTTATTGTTAAATCTGATTCGAAGGGACCGAAGGGTGTTAACCTGACGCTAGAGTGTACGCGTTGTCTCGTTTCATTAAGTCTTCTCTCAGAATGAAATGCTTATGAATGTAGATATTTTAATAAGTGAACCTCGATTCAGCGGGGCCAAATTGACAATTCAGGCTTCTGCCAAAGAAAGACAGCTCTAAAGAAAGTGAAGGAGAGAGAGAGAGAGAGAGAGAGAGAGAGAGAATGTCAGGGAGGGGGGAGAAAGTGTGATAAAATGATAATTAGTGTTAATCTGATACCATTGCCTAGCAACAGACCATAGGCTGTAATAAAGGAGTAATGGATTCTATTTTTATCCTCGCTTTCTTTCCGCCTCCTCCCTCCTTTGCCTTCTCTCCTCTGGACGAGAGAGAAAGAAAGAGAGAGAGAGAACAAGACATACCTCAGCTGTCTTGTCCAAAGTGGAAAGTGTTCTGATATCGACATGGTTCCGTGTTGCATATTCACACGCCATATTTGGGCCCTTAGAAGTCTGGGGTTTAAATAAATAAATAAAATAAAATGAATAATAGCCGTCGCGTGAATACAGGTGTACTTCCTCGCGAGCGTTTCCATCAACTGAGCAGAAAAAAAAAAAAAAAAGGCACATCACGTCGTGACAAACCTAGCTTTAGATCTGGCGCTGAATGGGGCCGTGTTTCATTTGTTCCCGCCGCGTATTATCATTTCAAAGAGCCGATTCCTTTTCACTACGAGCGGTTTGAGCCTCCACACAGAAGGTGTGATGTTTTGATAGCGTGTTGACGTCGACGGCCATCTTGTGTTCCGTACGCCGAGGCACCCCGTGATTGGATGGAGGGCCTTGTTAAATGGAGTGTGTGCGCTGCTGAGTCCCGGAAAAGAAAAACACTTCACGGGGAAGGAATCGGTTCTGTTTTTTTACAGTCGAATGCACTTTCAGATGCAGATGAGTCCTCGTCCTGATGAATAATAAGAATTTATATAAGTCGCGTCTTTGCAAAGTCGAATTATACACGTGATCGATTAAGGGGCCGTTATTGCGTCTCGTGAACGACCGCCGTCGCCGTCTGAGAATTAAGAGTGAGAAGAGGAACAGCAGGGGTAATATTGAACGCATCAGCATTTATGAATCTCGGTAAATAGTAGCGGTGGGGAAGGAAAAGGAAAAAAAACAAAAAAACGCTGACGCATGTGTGAGTGTTGCTCACTCTCTCACTCAACTCGCAATTAAAATGGCTTCGACATTCTCGAGCCATTCTTAAATTCCCCGGACAAAATCATAAAGGGAAGAAAATGCTGATGAATTAAGACAGCCTTAATTAAATCTGGAATGACAAATCAAGTTCATTAATGCGACCGCTGACACTCGGGTCACTTTAATGTGCGACTTCCTCCTCCTCCTCCTCCTCCTCCTCCTTCTCCTCCTTCTTCTTCTTCTCCCCCCCCCTTTTTTTGCGGGGTGCGTTTTGTGAATCGCTTATAATTTTTATCTTTTGACATCTGCTTCCTGCTCGCTATTAACAGCTCCTTTGTTCGCGGTAATGAACCCGGCACACATTGTTTTCCGTAAACTCCGGCTTCTCCTCCACTTTAAAAGTTCTCCTAAGGAAATAATGGCAGTGAGACCTCTCGACTCATTGTGAGCCAATAGGTGTTCGGGGGCTGTTTCAGGGGTTTAGGAAGGCACTTGTGGGTGGACGTGCGCGGGCGTCTTGCGCATGGCGCAACCGAATGACGTCTTGATTCCCTTCGAGTGCCAATCAGAGGAAACGCACTTCTGGGGTTACAAGCTGATTACTTCCCTGAAGGACCTTAACAGGCAGAAAGAGAGGGAGAGAGAGAGAAGGAGAAGGAGAAGAAGAAAGATCCACAAATTAAGATGCACCCTCCCTCTTTTTCTCACTCTGACTGTCTGTCTCTCTGTCTGTCTCTGTTCTGCTGCTTTTGCATGTACAATACGTTCAGATCCTCCGAGATAGGTCCATCATTGAAGTTCATTACAGCTCGTCGCGCACTGGGGGTGATTACGAGCTTTAATAACTAGCAATTACTGCAAGGCTGCTTTTGTGCTGCCCACGTGTATTTTTTCGGAGACGCCTGATTGCGCTCATCAAAGCCTGCAACATAGCACGACATTTAAATCCAGCCTGGCGGCGACGTACGCCTCACACATACACACACGTGATATTTACATGGGTAATGATCTAAATGTTTGCTCTTGTTTTTTTTTTCCCCTTAATGTATATAAACGAGCCACGGATTGAAGACAATTTGAAGGAATTTATGAAAGACGCACCTGCAGTCCCTCCCGTGTCCAGCCCAAGGTTCGGATGTGAACGCTGACGGCGATTGTTGTAAACAGAGTATTTTTGTCTGTTTGGATTTCGAGATAGCGTGGTCTCTCGACGCGTCTCGACGAGGGTGAAAAGACTTTCATTTTTTTTCACCTGCTTGTTCCACCCACGCGATGACTATTTACAGAAATGATGTTGTTATCCTTGATGAAGACGTGTGCTTCTACATAGTCGTGGTGCAATTAAAGCCAGACAATATGTGCTGTTAATGAGAATTATAAAGCAATTAAGTCACAAAGGACATTTTGAGAAATAAATAAATAAACAAGTCAAGGTTGGAAATTACTTCTGATATGATATAATATAATATTATATGTCACATGTTTAATTAAACAGATTCCTCCTGTATTCAGTGTCCGTGCAAACCGTGCCTCATTTCGACGGTAAAATGAGTATTTTTATGCCAATTTATTTTGTAATAATGTGCTCTCGGGTGGCTTTAATTACATAACTGTCAGGTCTACAACCAAACTCGTTAACTAGAGAGAGAGAGAGAGAGAGAGAGAAGAAAAAAATAAAAACCCTACCGATGACTGAAATTGAAAAGAATCTCTCGCAATCTTCCAATAAACCCCGTGACATTTTGGAGCTAAGCCCACTTCTACGCCGCCGCATCTTCTTCCCGTGCTCTCGGCTCCCGAACCGATTGGTTTGACAGAACAAATAAACTTTTCCCTAACACTATGTTTGATCTCTTTGTTATAAATCCGTGGCCTCTCAATTTGTGCCAGCGCTGCTGTGGAGAAATGTTTGTTTCTCCTTCTCGTTCGAAAGTCTTCTCGTTCTTCGTAACCTCTGTGCACTTCATGAGCTGGAATCTGACCTTCTATAGGAGGACGACGTCATGCTGTTTATGATTTAACATAAAACTCGGGATTGTTATAAGTATCAGTGCTTGGCAGGCAACATCAGAGATCTATTCCGATGTTACCATGGCAGCCACAGACAGGTCAACTTAGCCTGCTGCTGAAATCCTCAGCGAGAGGGAGCATTTTCTTTTTTTTTCTTCTTCTTCCTTTTTTCTTGCTTTCCTGTAATAACAACAAGAACTCATTAGATTTCTTTCTTAAAACGCAAATGTGTCTCAAACTCGACTTCTCTGAAACCATAAGTTCTCACGCTTTTGTGTACCTCGGATTTCTATCAGGAGCCCTCGCGCTTTTTGTTTTCATTATTTCAAATGTTGTTTATTTATTTATTTATTTTTCCTTTAAAAGTGATCTTACGATGCTTGATCGCATTCTGTGTTTAAAAAGGTTACAGTAAAAAGTGCTGAATTATTGAAGAGCACCTGAGCATTCCTCAGTCTTCCTAATCGTTATCTACCTTCTTTCTCCTCCTTCTCAGATACGGTGTCTATCTCTCTCTCTCTCTCTCTCTCTCTCTCTCTTTTTCTCTCTCCCCCAGGAGGGCCTCCACAGAGAAAACGAACGGTGCCACACCTCGATCCCCCGGCGCTCCAGAGTCATAAAACATTCAGTGGATGCCAGCGAGCACACAGGGGATTGTACCTGTTCGTTCAGGAGCGGGCAAACAGCTCGAGAAGTGGCCAGGCTTGGGATGCAGCGCATCAATCTTTCATACCCTCACGTGTCAGCAGTTTTTTGGACAATGCTGCTCTGTTTGTCTCTTGACGGTGGAAAATTATTGGTGCTGGGGCCGCGGGTGGGAGACAATGAGGTACATAAAAACCCGAGATGTCTGCTTTAATATCCGGCACCAGTGTGTACGATCGCTGTGTTTGGATTGACCACAATACATACACTGCTCATCCTAAAATATAGTAATGAAATAAAGTATATAATATGATATATTTTACGTGTTTATTCCTTTTAATTTTGATGATTATGGCTTACAGCTAATGAAACCCCAAAAATTCAGTATCTCCGAAAATATGCTTAAAAAGTTCGGAGATATCGGAGACTCATGGTGTGACACTCTAATCACCGAATTAACTCGAAACACCTGGAAAGGTTTCCTGAGCCTGTAAATGGTCTCTCAGTCTGGTTCAGGAGGGCTACACAATAATGGAGAGGACTGCTGACTTGACATTTGTCCAGGAGATGATCTTTGACACCCTGAACATGGAGGGTAAGACACAAAGACACAAAGTGAAAGACAGAAATGTGGTAGAAAAAGCTGCACAATCAACAGGGATAACCACAGCCTGAGAGCATTGTGAAACAAAGCCCGATCAACAAATTAGGGAGATTCACAAGGAGTGTGGACTGCAGCTGGAGTCAGCGCTTCAAGAGCCACCACACACATTTGTCTCCAGGATATGGGCTACAACTGTCGCATTCCTTGTGTCAAGCCGCTGTTGAAACAGAGATACCGTCAGAGGCGTCTTACCTGGGGTAAGGACAAGAAGGACTGGACTGTTGCTCAGTGGGCTGAAGTCCTCTTTTCAGATGAAAGTAAATTTTACATTTCATTTGGAAATTTCAAGTCCGGAGGAAGAGAGGAGAGACACTGCTTGAAGTCCAGTGTAAAGTTTGCAGTCAGTGGTGGGTTGGGGAGCCATGTCATCTGCTGGTGTTGGTCCAAAGTGTTTGATCAGGTCCAAGGTCAGCGCAGCCGTCTACCAGGACATTTTAGAGCACTTTATCTTTCCTTCTGTTGACCAGCTTTATGAAAATGCTGATTTTAATTTTCCAACAAAACCTAGCACCGGCCCACACTGCTAAAAGTACTAATACCTGGTTTAAGGACCATGGCATCCCTGTGCTTGATTGGCCAGCAAACTCACCTGACCTAAACCCCATAGAGAATCTATGGTCTATTGTGAACAGAAAGATGTGAGACATCAGAACCAACAACACAGAAGAGCTGAAGGCCTCTATCAGAGCAACCTGGGCATCCATAACATGTCAGTAGTGCCACAGACTGATCGCCTTGCCACGCCGCATTACTGCAGTAATTCATGCAATGGGAGGCCCGACCAAGTATTGAGAGCTGTACATGATTTTTTTTTTGTTTTCATTAGCTGTAAGCCATAATCATCCAAATTAAAAGACACAAACACTTAAAATATCTGCGTTTTATGTTTTCAGGACTGAATCCATATGAGTTTCATACATACAGTATATATATAGGGCTGGTAGGTTGTTTTTTTAATTATAAATCAAAATGTCAAAACCTAATTCTGGCATTTGATCCTGTGAGATACTATAGTGTATTAGACTTGTTACTAATGCTTTATAACCTGTTATAACAGTCCTGTTGAATTCTCCATTCAAGATGTGCCGTTATTTAACAAAGGTTAAATTTTTCCTTCTGCAGCTGGCGGAACTGACTAGCTAGAGTTAGTGTAATTACTGGGGTGGAAGTAGTTTTAAATTGTTACTGGTACTATGTAGCCAAAAGGTGAGGAGATTAAACCCTGGTGGTTGATAGTCTTGAGAAACCTATAAGATTTATTTTATATTTTAACTTATTTCAATTTAGCTAACTTTTGGGGTTCTGTGTTGAATCCCAAATAGCTTTAAATGGACACCTTGCTATGTAGGTTGAACAATCCCTTGTTTCACACACTAAGTAGTGCCCTATATCAGGTGTTAGAGAGGGATTTGGGATTCAGCCTTGTGTGAGAAGTTAGCTAGCTTTATAGATTGTGTTAAACGTGAACAAAACAACAAGGACGGTTCAAGGGCAATTCGGAACGACTTCAAAGTAATTAGTTAGCATACAAAGTGTTGATTAAGATGACGTAACGCTATCAGATGTGTTTTCTTGCTGAAATATGGGTTTTTGGCAGGCAGTTGCTCTCTCCTCTTTCCAGTATACTGCAGACCTGCAGTACCTACCTACTTTCACCCATGATGTGCCTGACAGTTAATGCAATTAATATAATTAATATTGTTAGATCACCTGCATGATTCATATAGATAAACATCCCAGTGCTGTTATACACTATATCACCAATCGTGAAATGGCTCTCGTCTAATCAGATTACTCGGGCGGAACTAACTGTTTTATAATGTAGTGTATTGCACATGTTACAAACATTCCTGCAGTCTAATTGATCTTAAAGATGTGTTGTTATTTACAAAGATGTTTAATCAGTGTCTATGTTAAGAAATGGTAAGTTAGTTTCCCACTAGGTTTTCAGGACAGAGGACAAGCTGCCTTTTTCTGTCTGTTACCTTCCATAGAAAAAAAAAAAGGTCATCCATGGCTGGGGTTCCAAGGAGGTAAACTGAACATACTGTCAGCGAGGGAGGGAGGAAGGGAGGGAGGACGGGTGTCATACTCTTTCCCCCATAAATCACAGATAAAAGCCCATCATGGTTGTCTGTAGGCTTACGCAGGTCGTAATGGACAGATTCTTCCAAGCATGTTATGCCGCCCCTTGAGGTTGCATGAGTGGCAGTTTGTTTTGGGTTTGAAGAACACACAATCCTTGACCTTTGCTGGTTGGTAGATAGAGGAGAGCTGTTTGGTAGATGGGAATTGGCCCTGACTAAATAAGGGAGAAGAAGGAGATGTGAAGGTGGTGAGGGGATGATGATGATTATAACTGTGACAATATAAAGGATAACAAGAACTAACCTGTATTGTGAAAGTTTCAATATTGCTCAGTGGTAGTGTTCTTGTTTTAGAAATTACAAATCTACCACCTCCAAGGTTGAGGGTTCGATTCCCACCTCATGGTGTGGGTGCATGGGGTTTGCATGTTCTCTCTGTGCTTGGTGGGTTTCCTCCAGGTACTCTGGTTTCCTCACACAGTCCAAAGACATGCAAATTAGGTTAATTGGCATTCCCAAATTGTCACTCTCACTACCTTGTTACCTTGTGCCTTAAGTTTCCTGGGATAGGCTCCAGGCCCTCCACAACCCTGTACAGGTTTATCCTTTACAGGATAAAGCGGTACAGAAGATGAACGAATGAATGAATGAATGAATGAATGATTAGCAAACTGCTGCATATACAAGGACTAAGCACTTCTGTTTTATTTATTAACAGTTTTATTTAAGCACACGTGTCCACCCCATCATTAATTATTTTCCTATCACACAATTTCCCTAACAGCATTTACCTAAATCTATCCAATAATGGAAACTTAAGCACTTTTGTAAGTCGCTCTGGATAAGAGCATCTGCCAAACGCCTAAACGTAAATGTAAGTGGTTTATTCCTTACTTGATACAGCAGGTATGTGTGTACCTGGCAGATTTTCCTCCTAGTTGTGTAATCAAATATAATCCCCTTATTGTGTTGAACTTGTAATTGAAGTTGTCCTTAATTTCCCAAGTTGTACGAAGCGAAAGTGCATCCTGCCCTTGCAGTTCTCATAGAACAGAGAGCAGAGTGTCTGACTTTGCACTACCTCGCCGGTCAGCCCCCCAAATACTCGCCTTTGCTTTCAGCCCCAGATAAAATAGCTGTTGTGTTCCCGCTTACACAGCACCTCGGTGGCTCTATGTGGAGCACACAGAAAATGCCTCCAGGTGCGTCCTCCCACACTGCAGTCAGCACATGCTGTATTCTCGCACTCAACACAATGCACTTAGGACTTGTGCTTAATAATAAGGACTACTCCAGACACATAAGAAGTGGGGAGGGGACATAACACCCTGAGACAGAACAAAAAGTTGTAAAGTAGGAGCAGCTTCTAAAGTTGGTGCGATTATTCAGCTATATGTGTACTGTCTAACGATATGGACACGGATCATAGGCGGAGATTTCTGAGATTTTAACGGTGACCAGAAGCAGTCAGGTTTTGCGTTTACTGATCATTAGCTAACATGCTGCAGTCGACTCAGTACAGAGGTTTGGGAAACACTCTAACAAGCCAAAAACACAAGAGAACACGACACATACAAAAAAAAAGCAACAAAAATACATTAAAACCAAAAACACAGCAAGAAGAAATTTAGAAACAAACAAGACCAAAAAAACAACAAAATCAACTCAAGTGCAAGACGGAAAAAACACCACAGCAAATCAAAAAACTCAAAAACACTACAAACATCAATACCACAACATCAAACATAACAAAGCCATTACAACTACAATAAAGACAGCAAAACCAAACAAAAGCAACCCGACAAAGAAAAACATAACAACAATTCAGAAAACAAAATGAAACAAACAAACAAAAAACATCAAAACCATAGCGAAACCACCAACAAAACCAAAAAAAAAAAAAAAAACCATACAAATAGACAAGACAAAGACACCACAAAACCAACAAACCTGACGCAGAAAGTGCAAGACAAAAAACAAACAAACAGCAGATCTAAGAAAAAGGCAAGAAAATCAACAAAAAACAAATAAAACGACCTGACAAAGACAACACAACAGCAATAAACCCAACAAAACCCATAGCAGGAATCACTGCAAAAATATCAACACAACCGAACTAAGAATACAATAGCAAATCAGAAAACACAACCAAACAGCAGAAACATCTGAAACAACAAAACCAAGTTAGAACAATACACCACGTAACCAAACAGGAAAACAGAGCAAAACCAAAAAAAGCAATAAACAAATAAAACCAAATTAGAAAAAAAATCATAACAAATCCAATAAACCCAAGACCTAATAAACAACAATTTAAAAAGCACAACAAAACAAACATACAAACAACAAAGAAAACCAAAATGCCAAAACAACCAAATAAAAACAACCTGACAGTGAAAAAAAACAGCAAATTAGAAAACACAAGGAAAAATACCAAAAAAAAAAAGAATCACAACAAAAATTATAATACAGCAGCAAATCAAAAAAACACAGCCAAATGGTAAAAATAACAAAACCCAAATTATATAACTAAACAGGGAAAAAGAGCAATTCTAAAATAAATAAATAAAAAATGCAATAAAACTAACTCACACAAAAAAACTTGCACTTTGTCATTCTGTAATATAGTTATTTAGCCCAGCAGAGGTTTTCTCAGGAATATCCTAGTCTCTGTTAGATGGTTTTTAGTGTTCATATTGTATTCATGTTAATTGGTATTAATAATTTGGATTAATAAACCATAAATAAAATGTTAACAGGTTTCTCATTATCTCTTACTGTAAGCATCCTGCAGGTTTCTCTGGTGTCTCAGACCGATGCGTGCTGTAACCACACAGCAACCTGCACGCGCTGGTAACCTTGGACCAGTTAAGGACTCACTGTTTCCATTCCGAGGGAAAGTTGGTGTGTTTCTAAGTTTGCTGTCATATTGTTGGTTTGAGTTTGTTAACACTTTTTCCACTGTACTTTTTCTTGCCTTTTCCGAGCTGTTGGCAAATCTTCCTGTCTAGTTAAGTTAACGAATTCTTGTCCAATTACTGACAGATTTCAGATTCCCTGAATCGTCGTTTCATTTCACGTGCCATGAGTGTGTTGCACTTGATCCCCACAGACTCACACAGAGAGAGAAAGAGAGCGACTCAGTCTTGAGATCAGCAGCTTTCGCATTTCCTTCAATCCTAAGGATTAACCTTTTGACTGGTGTCAAAACCCGAATTACTGGAAAGAAAAGACGACCAGTTTAGCTCCTATTTCATGCTTCTTTTTATTTTTTTCTTACGAATTTCTCCAGCTATCAAAGTATATTATCCTAATGTGCCATGATGGCAAAGGCCCACCTCACGCTCTGACATCTTAGCAAACGGCGAATCATTCCATCACTCTCCATGTCTCTCAAATAACAGCGGATAACATTTTAATCAAGGCTAATCAAATGACAGGGAGAGTCCGTGTCAAGAACGGCTCCGTCGCCAGCTCTTGAACCAGGGAGAATAAATGTCACCTTGCTCATTTGTCCTCGACATTTCAGGTTCTCATTAATGTTCTTTATCTGGGTTTAAAACAAACATCAAACGTTGAACTTTGTCTTTTTGAAGTGGAGGCTTGTGGCGTTCCTCCTCAGCGGCGTGTGGATTTAACAAAGTGTTTCTCATTTCAATATGCACTGACAGTACAGAAAGGAACAGATCAGGTTAAAAACATAAAGGCATGCCTTGCTGTGTACTTTAGTTCGAATTTCATTTAAATTCTGTATCACGCACAGGATCTTACAGGACCAAACTGCGCATCTTACAGGGCCGCCTACATTTCTTTGGAAGTCTAGAAAAACCAGGATAAATTCTGGAAAGCAGATGGAAAGGAAGGAAGGGAAAGAAAGGAGGAAGGCAGAAAATTAACTAAATAAAAGAAGTTAAAAAAAAGAAAGGATGTCAAAGAAAGTCAAATAAAGAAGGAAAGGAAAATCTAAGGAAGGAAGAAAAGAATGAAAGGAAGGAAAGGAAAGAAAGAAAAAGAGAAGGAAAAAGTAAGAAACAGAAGGGGAAAAGGAAGGAAGGAAAGAAAGAAAGGAAAGATGTTGGGAAAGGAAGAAAAGGAAGGGAAGGGGAGAAGAAAGAAAGGGAAAAGGAAGGGAAAAAAGAAAAGGAAGGAAAGAAAGCAAAGAATGAAAGGAAAGAAGGTAGGAAAGGAAGAACAGAATGAAAGAAAGGAAGGAAGGGAAAGAAAGGAGGAAGGCAGAAAATTAACTAAATAAAGGAATTCAAAAAAAAAGAAAGGATGTCAAAGAAAGTCGAATAAAGAAAGAAAGGAAAATCTAAGGAAGGAAGAAAAGAATGAAAGGAAGGAAAGGAAAGGAAAGAAAGAAAAAGAGAAGGAAAAAAGGAAGGAAAGAAAGAAAGGAAAGATGGTGGGAAAGGAAGAAAAGGAAGGGAAGGGGAGAAGAAAGAAAGAGAAAGGGAAAAGGAAGGGAAAAAGGAAAAGGAAGGAAAGAAAGAAAGGAAAGAAGGTAGGAAAGGAAGAAAAGAATGAAAGGAAGGAAGGAAAGAAGGAAGGAAGAAAGGGGAGAAGAAAGAGAAAGGGAAAAGGAAGGGGGAAAAGCAAAGAAAGGGAAAGAATGAAAGGAATGAAAGGATGTAACGAAAAGGAAAGAAAGAGAAAATGAAGGAAGAAGATAAAGCAAAGGAATTTAGCTAGTAATTATCATGTGAGCGATTTATCTAGCCAGACATTTAAAAAAAAGGAAAAGCAGACATTATTTTCTTTATTCTTCACAAACACCTCTGGACACACTCGAGAAGTTTCTATATTTAAAGCCACGAGCTTCAGAGCTTCAGTGTGTGAGCGTTATTAACCGGAGTCATTGTCTGTGATCACGGAGCGCTAATCAAAGTAGAAGGCTGTGACAGCTGAACATGTCCGCTTTCATGAAAATCACTTCTCGACAGCGGCTGAACATTAATGAATGATTTAACTTAATAACAGGAGGGAGAGGGAGGGGAAAAATACTTCTCCATGGGCCGAGTGATTAATCAGTTTGGATAGTGAACAGCTTTCACCAAGCTGCATTAGCGAAAGCTATTTTCGGGACGCTAGGCCTATGTTTCCCCCCTCCCACTTCTTCGAACGCCTCCGCAATTAATCAAACATAAACAACAGCAGGACAAAGGAATGGGGAGGGTGCGTGAGGATGAGCCCTGATTAGCTTCTGACAGCTAACTG
This sequence comes from Dolichallabes microphthalmus, assembly GCA_026413445.1. NCBI lineage: Eukaryota > Metazoa > Chordata > Actinopteri > Siluriformes > Clariidae > Dolichallabes > Dolichallabes microphthalmus. The sequence continues at coordinate 5,883,768 of JAOTQY010000048.1, forward strand.
CCTACTTCTGGTCTCTCTTTCACTATCGCAGCACAAGACAGAAATGGAATTGCAGATTAAGGGTGTTGCAGGTTTTTTTTTTTTTTTCCAGAAAGTGTGAGAGAAGGCAATCTCGAAAAGTGATCTTGTTGTGCATTTTTTATGTTGTTTTTTAAAATTCATTTCTTTGTGTATGGTAGTGAAAGGTTGACTTGTTTTTGTAGATTTATAGAACTGATTGTCGGCAACAATTTAGCAGAAATTAATATTTTATTAATAATAATAATAATAATAATAATAATAGGCGTTCAAGTCAACTGGGATTTGAAATTTGAAATTTCTCTTGCATGAAGGCATAACATCATGAGACTTCAACAGTATAACAGTCACAGTACAGTTATGAGATTCTTATCCACAGTAAAACATTTTAAACGTTTTAAAGAAGGCCGTACATACATGAATGACGATCCCGGCCGAGGTGGCTCGGAGCCCACTCCCGTCGTTCCCGTGAACATTCAATGCCTTGAAAATCGACAGATAACTTATCACCGACTCGCAGAAGAGACGCATTTGTCTGTAGAAACTGTACACACAATCATTTACCAACACCACTTGCACATTACAGGAACTCGCCTCGGTGCTATTGCCACATCCCCATTACAGTCATCGCCTCGCTCCAAGTCATTTCCGCATGTTTGCGCCTTTAAATGAGTTCCCGGGAGACCAGCGATTCGGACGTGAACCAGGCAGTCTGATCATGGCTCCGGCGTACTGAGAAAACTTCCTACCTTGATGGTGTCCAAGCACTAGTGAAACACTGGGGTAAGTGCATTAGTGTAGCAGAAGATTATACAGAGAAATAAAGTGAGTTTTCAACTCTTTCTGTTATTCTGTGCAATTAAAAGTCCCAGTTTGACTTGAACGCCCCAAATAATAATAATAATAATAATAATAATAATAATAATATCTGGGAACCTCTTTGGACTCCATTTAAAAATATTTCTTGACTTTATATTCAGTGACTCATCATTCATGATAAAGGTTCTGGAATGGATGGAGTACCGTTCCCAAAATGTGTGACCGGAGGTTTGTTACTCTGCCATGACATACAGTGGGCATTTACATGAAAGATATTCATTGCATGTGGCATGTGTTATAGCCCTTATGGGAAAAAATGGCAATATATTGTAAAGATATAATGCAATATATTAAATAATACGATGGATTGGCACCCTGTCCAGGGTGTACCCCGCCTTGTGCCCTAAGTTTCCTGGGATAGGCTCCAGGCCCCCACG
>JAOTQY010000048.1:5925677-5935914 GCA_026413445.1 Dolichallabes microphthalmus
GTGAATCCTTGTTTTGGTAGTAAATGTGCAATTTGTGTAATCCAGGGACAGAATGATGCTGCTGAAGCTGGAACAGGACATCCTCGACTTCATCAGTATCAACGAGTGAGTTAATGGTGCCCTTGGGCAGCCATTGTTTCGCAAGTGACTGTTTTTTTTTTTTTAAAGGGAGGGAATAGATGAATTGAGCAACTAATGATGGTTATAGGGAATCTTTTGTTTTTAAAATATATTTATTTATTCATTCTGTCCTAGGAGCCAGAGAAGAAAGTTTCCCCCCATGACCTCGTACCACAGAATGCTCCTGCACCGAGTAGCTGCTTACTTCGGCTTAGACCACAACGTCGACCAAACGGGGAAATGCGTGATCATCAACAAAACTAGCAATACAAGAATGTGAGTGTGAAAGTCGGTCGTCTCCGATCCGAACATCTTAGAATGCAGGATTTGTATTTATTTTTAGAGCATTTTTAGGAAAAGAATCGTTCAGTGCGCAATGCGATTATTTCTAGATTGAGGGGAATGCTGATATCGAATATGCATCTTAATAACGCTTTCTTTTTGTATTTTTGCTGGTTCAGACCGGATCAGAAGTTCTCTGAACACATCAAAGACGACAAGACGGACGATTTCCAGAAACGTTACATTTTAAAAAGGGACAACTCCAGCATGGACAAAGATGACAACTTGGTAAGTAAGCTTTGGAAAGGACTGCTGGAATCTTGTGTATTGTCTTTGTGTGATGGATGGTTATTGAATAATAACAGTTCTTTTAAATAAATAAATAAACAACCCATCAAAAAGCCGGTGCTTTGTGTTTTTTTTTTTTTTTCAGATGCGAATGAGGTTAAAGGATGACAGGAGGAGTAAATCAATAGAAGAGCGTGAAGAGGAGTACCAACGAGCACGAGAGAGAATATTTGCTGACGTGAGATTCATCATTTCTTTCCTACTCCAGTCGATTGTTTTCTTTCTTTTTTTCCGTTTTAACATAAACCTGTCTTGAGAAGACCTTTCTTGGTGATGCATAGGAACATTAAAACCACTGCGGATTTCTGTTGCAGGGTTTGGATACTTTCCCGCTTGATAAAAGGTGAGTGTGTGTGTGTTTATGGATAGTCAAGATGATGGATTTATTATTTTAATTTTTCTATTATTTATTTCTTTATTTTTGGGATAGCGATTTTTGAGCGCTGCGCAGGTGGCCGATGCACGTGTTCTGCTCCACACACACACACACACACACACACACGTCAGCTGCTAACGTAAAGTCTCTGAGATCTGTTTAAGACCCAGCCTCGGGGGAAATTAAGACTAGCTTTCTAACTTTGGCAGGATCCATGAGGACGACGCTTGCAACACCACTCAGCAGAGGCGGCAGATTTTCAGGTATCCGGTTCGTTATTAACGACGAAACATACCGTCGTTACTTTGCCGCTCTGGTTTAAGACCCTCCGTTTTTATCGTCTTGTGTGCCAGGCTGAAACATGGCCGCTCGGGGAACGGGACCAGCCGCCAGAGCAGCTCGGAGACGGAGGCTCGGTCGTCGGAGCCCCGGCCGTGGAGCAGCACCGACTCGGACAGCTCGAACCGCAACCTGAAGCCGGCCATGACCAAGGCGAGCAGCTTCAGCGGCATCTCGCTGCTCATCCGCGGAGACAGCTCAAGCAGCGGCAAGAGCGCCTCGCGCCTCTCTAAAACGGGTGAGCGCATCGCCCATCGACACCAATCACGGTCCGACAAAAAAACACAGCAACACTCTTAAAATACTTTCCTGCGATGGGCTCGTCGGCCTTAAGGGCACGTATATCCAAAATGGCTCTTCATTATTACCAAAGGTTTTTACTTAATATGTTTTCTAAGTTGTTTACCAGGGCAACCCCTTTCGCTCCCTGTCGTTATTCTCACAGCATGCCTCTCACGAGACACATTAAAATGTCTTTAGCGAAACCCGTAAAAAGTTTTACTGCATGCGTTTCATTAGCATTTTTTCAAACTAACTCTGTATTCTCTCTTTTAAAAACATCATCTTTTTTTTTCCTCTCCACGTTGCTCGAGTTCATGTGTTGGACGTCGGCCTGGTTTTAACCCGTAGGAATTCATCGGCGAGTTTCATTTCAGCTCATATTGTTCTGTGTTTTAGAACAAGCTCGAGCATGAGAAGATAAAAACGCGTACATGGTGCTGTTTGAACCCTCTGTAACTGTATCCTGTACCCGAGGCAGGACAGGTTATCAAAATAAAGCATTTTAAAAACTGAATTAACCAGAGAAAATTAATTAGCTTGTCATTCACTGCTATTAAAATTATATTTATATTATATTTCCCCCATTTTAACATTGCTCTGGTCTCTGAGGTAATTAGTATAGAAAACGTATCGTACATGTTTGGAATATCATACCGTTCCTGTTATCTATAGGGAATCTATAGTTTGCGAACTGGATCTTAAAAATAGACGGCCAATATACCCGAAACTCCCCGGTGAATTCCACAAGCTTAAGGCCTCTAATTTATTTCTAACTCCAGCATGATTGGCGCGGTGTATTTCTGCTGTACCTGTCGCTTAAGGCTTCCTGTCATTGCTACCTCCTTCCCTTCCTCCCTCCTTCCCTTCTTCCACCCTAGGTTCTGACTCTTCTAGTAGCGTAGGTTCATCCACGGGCTCGCTCTCTCGCTCTCTGCCTCCCCCTCCCACGGCCTCGTCCCTAATCCAGGCGGGCCACCCCGCGCCCTTGGCCTATCCTTCCGTCAGCACTAGTAGCAGTGTGTGCTGTGAGGGTGGCAGGAGCATGGCGCCAGCAACCGCAGCTAACTCCAGCTACTATTTGCTTCCCCTGGAAGCGGCGGGAATACCGCCGGGGAGCATCCTGCTCAACCCGCACACAGGTTGGTACTCACATGGGCATCGGCGGAAAGGTTTATTTCTCTCTCTACTTGTGAGGTTTCAATTGAAGGAGGAATGTCTTGTCTGCCTGTCTCTGTCTCCTAAATTAACCGTACTCATGCACATACTGTCTTAACCATCTGTATTTGGACGATTTAAAGGGAAGGTGTAAATGTAGAGTCATGCTTTACTTTTTGCACAAAAAAAAAAAAGGTCTCATAATTATTAAGGGTTTTTTTTGTTAGGTTTTTTTTGCTTGTCCTTTGGTAAGTAAATTCTGTGCTGATGAAAGGCACATCCCCCAGATTGCTAAGAATCTCTGCCTAATGAGGCATTAAAATCCCTCCGAACCCACCGACAGACACATCTCTGGTCAGGACAAATCCTCCAAAGTGTTACAGCGAAACAGATAATGAAGCCATTCCGTGCGTTATTGAAAACGAGCCGAGGTGATGGATCCCGTTAACTTGGCCGCATAAAATATTCCCCCGTCCGCTCTGCTCACTCTTATTTCGTCTTAAAATATGCATGTGACAGACAAGACTTTACGTCGCCACCGCTAATATATAATTGTGGGGGGGGGGGGATTTTTTCCTTTACCGCAAGAGTTTCAGAATCGATCCCGATGCAAACATTCAAAGCCCACGGAGACCCAGATAAGTCCAAAGGGCTGAGGGTTTGAAATGCATGAATTCATTTATTATTTTTTTATTCAACAAGTGTTCCCGTATAAACGTTTGAAAAATTAATTGTCGAGGCTTCACACTTGAATTTGAAACACGTTCAAGAAATCAAACATTTTGGATCTCGAGAAATTAAACAAAAGTGTGAAGCCTGAGCAAGCATCTCTTCACTTTAGCTCAAAATGGTTTCCTGGTTTACCTGTTAAAAACAAACAAAAAAAAAACCTTCATGTTTACACACAACATAAAGAACAAGAACGATATCTGGAACGATGGGTCGATAATAGCTGGTCGGTTCTTAATATTTGACGCCGCATTGCAATTTTACGCTTTGTCGTGTTTGAGATCAGCTGCAGCGCGAGAGACCGCCGATCTTCATCACTGCTTTACATTCGCTGAGGTTTCTGCAGCGTCTCTCCCCCCCCCCTACACACACATTTTTTACACTGTTGTGAAGTGCTAGTTTATAATCCAAGTTAGCATTGTCTTGATCTGCTGTCCATCCTAGAAGTAAATACAATTTTTACCCTTTACACAGGAATTGATAGAGATTTGTAGTGCGTGGAGATATAATGTGAATGGTTAGATGATTGCAGTCATAAGCCAGCCTTAATATGATGTATATGCCAGATTGAGAGAAATCCCTCCTCCTATGTTTGCAGGTCAGCCTTTTGTGAACCAGGAAGGCGGCGCCATGGTCTACAGCCCCGGCGTGGCTCCTCAGGCTTCCAGGCCGCAGCAGCCTTTGGCTCCACCTCCTCCTCCGCCTCCCCCTCCCCCTCCTCCATCCCTACCTCCCGGCCCCCACCAGCATCAAACCACCAATCACGTCATGTCCCAGGTACGATCGTGACGTGTGTGTGTGTGTGTGTCTCTCTCTAATAAATGCATAGTTAATGGTGTCATTGCTCCTTCTTTTTAGCACCAGACAGTAAAAAGAAATCAGAGTAACACACTCTTATAAGCCATATGTAGTTTGATTCCTCGTCTCTGATCTAACCCTATTAAACCGATCGTGCATCGTTTTTTCGGTACATCAATCAGATATGATGGGCCGTGTCGGGAAAAACGTACCGAATACCCAGCAAGTCGTACAGCTGGATGGGCCGTTAATTGCTTGGCCCGGGTATTTTACTGGCTATTAGGGAGAGATTAAACCTGCAGTCACGTCACCGTCAGGGCCAACGCCTGCCACGGCTCACTTCAGTTTCCAAACAGCAGCCTTCAGAGGTCACGCGGGTCATTTTAGTAAATTACACAAGCTCAGAAGTCGGATGCCCGTCGTCGAGCGCGATGCCAGGGTGACCTTCGAGGTAGAGGACGAAGGCAACTCGAGGCTCATCAATTGCTGAGATGTAAAATTAATTTGACCCCTATCAGAGCTCTCCCATCGATCTTTAGAGTGCCGAGCTCTGAAATGAAATTGATCTCCGAGTCAGATTCTCAGATAACACACACACACACACACAACACACATCTCTAATTAACCCCATCACTGTACATTTATCGTCGTCGTCCTATTGAGCCGCCTAATTGGCTCAATTAACTTCTTCACTCTGTGTTGATTTTCTTTCCCTTTATTCCCTCTACTAAGCCACTAAACTTAAACGCCCCGCAGGTTAAAATCCTCTTCTTTTTTTTTTTTCTTTTTTGTGAATATCCAGCCGCCTGTGCTGTTTTTCTCCTTTGACATCCTTTCTTCTTTTCTCTCCGTCTTTGACTAAACCCTCGTCTTCTCATCGTCTGTTGCTTCCTCAGCCCCTCTGGCCTGTCCAGCCCTCCGCTCAGCCTGTGCAGTACTCGACGGTGTCTTACCCACCACAGCTCCTCTCCGTCTCCCCTAACCAACAGTACACTGTGGTACCACTCTATTTTTCTCTTCTTCTTCTCTTTTTTTTTTTTTTCCTTTCCACTTTTTTCCCCCCTAACGAGGTCATGTAGTATCTTCTGCATTGTTTCACAGAACCCACTTTTTAAAAATTATTATTATTTGTTTTTTTTTGTTTTATTGCATACGCTATTTATTTGTTTATTTTTGCTTAGTAAACACTACACAGGTTTGTTTCTGGTGTACTATTTCGACATGTGTATCCACGACTTTTTTCTTTTCATCTTCATCAGATCATGTTAAGCTCTATAATATATACATACATATTCATGGAGGTATATTTTTTGTCTTCTTTTTCCTCATGACGAATTCCTTTGTCGTGAATTGAGTACAACGGAATAATTTAAAGCCGGCTCTCTTGATGGATCGTTCTTCTTAATAAATTATAGAGAAGCTCTCCTGTAGAACGGATGGCAGAACGCCGCCGCCCCTAATGACACTCATTGCTCTCGTGCCCGCTGTAGATTAATCCGATCTCCTGAAGTTGATATTCTGTAGTCATTGTTTACACATCGGCTTTACATCAGGATAAGGAGATTCTCTCGCATGCTTCAGTAATGTTTCATTTCTGTACTGTTCACTGACGGCTCCTTTTTTTTTTTTTTTTTGGCCTCCCTCGAACAGTAAGCATCCCTGAATTACTAATTAAAAAGGGAGGAAGGCGCGCTTTGAATAATTAATCCAGGGAACAGATGTCGAAGCGAATTTTACCCGAATAGAAACGCAGCACAGCCCCCATGTACGTCTAATTGGGGGAAAATAAAACAAATTGATATGGATTGGCGATTAAACCACTATTTAAATCCCATTTAGGGAAAAGCCCTCTTTTTGTCCGCACCTCATGACTGGACAAAATTTTTCTCTTAGTCACTTGTGACTTGTATTTTTTTTTTATATAGAACGAGGAAGAAAAAGAAAGTAGTGGATACACATACAGTGCAATAAAGTGGGAAAAAAAAATGTTGACCCCCTTTTTTTTCCTGTTTGTGTGTGCGCGTGTGTTAGCAAGATAACCTGAGCACTCCGTTCAGCCACATGAGTCTGGCGCGACAGGCGTCAGGCGAGGCCCGTGATGCGCACACTGCCATGTATCCGTCCTCCATGGTGCTCCAGGCTCCTCCTCCCCCTCAGCCGGCCAGCTACATGGTGCCCACGCCAGGGCAGAGCATGCCAACCCAAGCCTACTCGGCTCCCGCGCCAGGCCCGGTGCCGGTAAACCAGCCAGTGATGCAGCAGCAGGGCTACATGCAGCAGACTATGCAGCAGGTACACACAAGGCCATGCTTAAAGAAAAGTGTCTTTAGGGTGATTTAAATTAGATTAGAGTACAAGTACAAATCTTAATGAAGTGTCTAACTAGACGAGCCTATTTACAATAAATAACTGTGTTAAATGAGGATATGGTGATTAATGTGCGGAAGGTAAGTAACTGATATGGTGTATTTTTTTATATATATAGTAACACAGTATAACTCTGCAAGCATTGTGCAGTGAAGAAGACGTGCCACGAAGATGACGCTCTACAGTACAATTGTAAATCTAGGTTTCTGTACGATACGGTATGTGCAGAATAAATATGGGTGGAATAATAGAGTAGTGCAGGGATAAACATAAATTATGGATGTTGCAGATCCCATTCGAGATCCTAGAATGTCTGTCATGCTTTGTGAGTGGAGAGCAGCTTCGACATCAGATGTTTGCAAAACTTTTTTTGCTTTCATGAGCTTTCCATTAAACGTGCTCTAAAATAGATACGTGATATAAATGCAGGGTGTCCCAAAAAATTATCACCAATTCCCGCTCAAGTTAACATACAAACAAGATGTGTAAAAACGAACTAAGTTTAATGATGGCGATGGACCGGACGTGCCAGTGATGTGGACAGACAGCGTGCTGTTGAAGCGGCCACCATGTTCATCTGACTTGACACATTGTGAATTTTATTAAATTTTCTCTACGTGAAAGGACCAGTCTTTATCCCCTCAAGCCTAGAGGAACTCGAGCAAAAAAAAAATCATTGATGCGCCGGAGAATGTTATACACGACGATACGCTACAGCGTGTTTTGCAGGAGCGGTGCGCATATTCAACATTTGTGAAGTGAACATTTGAGTATGTTGTTGGAATTTTGATAAATAAATCTTTTATTTTTCAACATGACGCCAATTTAAGTTCGTTAAAATGCCTAGGCCGTGTAGTTACTCAGATATTCATGTTTCGATGTCAAAAAAATCTTTTGGGACGCTCTGTACCGTCTTTCTTTAGGATTTGTGTACATGTTCAGATGTTGCATTAGATCACAATATTTAAAAGAAATAATGCATAAGAGTATATTTACCCTTACAGTAAGTACGTTGATTAATACGCAATTTAATAAGTTTTATTAAACGAGGCGAGAGTGTTTCGGTTATGGAGAACGTTTTATCTTTGAGGTGAGTTTAGATTGTGTGTGTGAGAGGAGCAGAAGGTGGAATCTAAAAAGGAAGCCGTTATTGATCGCGACTGAGTTCACCCTCGACTTTTAGAGATATCAACTTAAGCATTTTTTATACGTTTCAGCTTGAGCGTTTCTGGATTATGCTACGATTTACAATTTATTATTATAAAAATTTTTGCAGATGCCGTGTTACTGCGCACCAGGCCAGTACCCCCTGTCCAGCCAGCAGTATCGGCCAGTTGGCACGGTGCAGTACAGCAACCCCCAGAGCCAGCCGATGCCCCCTCCCCCTCCTGCTCCTACCCAACAGCCAGGTAACCCACCCAGACACCCTGTTAGTCAAACCGCTGAGACGGCTCCTCGTTTATCAGTTGGTTTACCTGTCTTAGATTCTTTTATTCATTTGTAGGATTAAAACTATCATAAAAATGTTTTTCAGCACTTATTTAAATGAGAGCTTAAATTTCTCCCCTGATTTTGTTGCATCATGCCACACTTTTTTTTTTTTCTTCCCCCTTTTCCCCCCAGTACTTTTATTGTTTTTGTTTCCTAGCGGTTGTAGTTTTCATACGAATGATTGGAAATGAGGAAGCACCCCAGGGGCAGAGGAGCGGCACCGAAAGCTAATTACACAGAGCTCGGTGCTTTAGTACTCGCGTTGTAATGCGCGCTCTCTCTCTCTCTCTTTCTTTTTATTATTTTTTATTTTTTTAATAAACAGATACAATAAGCATTTCCAATCAAATGCACAATTGTTGTGTCTCTCTTTCTCTCCCTCCCTCCCCAACCTCTCGCTGTCATGTAAATTTGCTTCTTTTTGTTACCCCGCATGCTTTGATGGATGTTTTGTTCAACTGAAGTGTAAAAAGTGCTGGGAAAAAAAGCAGCAGCGAAAATGTATTTTATAGCTTTGAGCTCGATCCTTTGAGAACCTTAGGAGACATTTGATTCTTTAAGGCATGAGTCTGCCTCTCGGCACCTTGAACCGTCCTCGTTAACAAGGCATAAAGCTGTTTCATGGTGCAGTCAGAACACGGAGCGAAGCCACGGTCCTTTTTAAAAAAAAAAAAAAAAGAATGGCTTGGAGGTTTAGATATAGAATTAGTCCTCATGGGTTCAAAGGTCTCGGCGCGCCAAACACGGAAATGGCGTGTACTTTTTTTTTTTTTTTTTTTTTTTTTTTTTTTAAATCCCCCCCCTTCAGCTAACGTGACCGGGCCGTCAGCAAACTGACTCAGAGCGGCTGAATGCGGGGCCGGGACACTGTCTGAGAGGCGCTAAGATTCTCACAGTGAACCGGTCTCTTTTCCAGCCCCTCACTCCTCCTCAAAGCATTCGTCTCGTCTCGTCTCATCCTGTAGAGAAGCGATCGCTGGTTCAGGAGGTGCCTTCAGCAGGCGACTTCATCACCACGTTATCATTCCAAAACAGCACAGTGTGGAAATGTGCTTCTCCACCGGAACCGAAATATTTCTGTCTTCTCTACGTTTCCTAGCACTTCAACTAACAGTGGGTGCGAATTGAAATTGCAAATCTACACCCAGTTCGAGAAGAGGCGAAACCTTACAGTAGTAAACGGATCCTCGGGAAGCGCGACTAAAAATAATCTCTCGGGTGCCCGCGTTCCCGAATAAAATACGAAAAAGAAAATAATGTGCTTTCTAACCTAGTTTAGTGTAGACATAAGGGAACATAATTTTTTTTTTCTTTTTTGCCTTGATGCACGAAACGAAACACATGATCAGATCAGTAGTGATGGATGAGCAGGATCAACTTCACAGTCAGTGAGAAGGTGGGGGAGGGGAGGGGGATGAAAAATAAGAGAGCCAGAGGAAACAAAACATCTGCCCTCGACAGAAGAAAGACAAGTTTCTTTTGTTGTTTTTTTCCCTTATTCTCTCCCCCCCCCCAGAGTCTTACATCATCATAATCGTAAGCACCTGGCAGTGCATTTTATTTATTTTTTATTTTTTTCCTTTACACCCCAAGCAAACATGTTAGTAAGAACGCCTTTGAAAGAGGGGAGTTTAACAAAATAACTTGTTTCCCCCCCTTTTCGCTCGCTATCATTTTATTATTTTTTCCGCTTCTTTGCTCAGTCAGCCAGCACAGAGAATGTTTAATAATACATTTCCCTCCACGCTGGCTTCCTAAGTGGAGGTGAGTGAATTGAACCAAAAATAGCCGGCTTCTATTCGGCTCCTCGCCGTGGGCCGTCCATTCCTTTTGTGTCCCACTTCTCTCTCTCTCTCTCTCTCTCTCTCTCTCTCTCTCTCATCAGGGCTAAATTGATTGCTGTCGCTTTGGCCAAAAGCCAAGAGAAATTGAAAATTGTCTATTCCCCCC
>JAOTQY010000048.1:5947289-5958813 GCA_026413445.1 Dolichallabes microphthalmus
TGTATGTGTGTGTGCCCTGCGATGGATTGGCACCCTGTCCAGGGTGTACCCCGCCCTAAGTTTCCTGGGATAGGCTCGAGGCCCCCGCGACCCTGATCACAGGATAAAGCGGTACAGAAGATGGATGAATGAATTATTTTATTATTTTACGTTGGTGGGGAAGAAACACTTTCTCCATTACAGGTCTTGAGCTTTATTTGAACCTCATTTGCAGGAATTATGAATTTATATAGAAATATATCAGAGGAATGTTCTTTTGGTTTGTTAAACCAACCACACAGTCGCCTATGAATCATTAAACAACAAACAAACAAAAAGCAGTGAGAACCAGGAGTAGATGATGACAGATGATCAGGTTGGTGATTAGTATACCGGTGATGCTGAATGCTGAGTGGTTGGAACAGACGAGAGGGGAAATGAGGCTGCTGCTGAGATAAACAACCAGTTTTGAAATGATATCTTTAGGCACATTGCATTTTTTGTTCCCATTTCTTTCATTTGATCTACATCATTTCATTTCATTTATCATGAAGAAATGAAGTCTTGTATAGTACTGTATCTTACCTGGAGCAACGAATATACAGTATGAGGGTTTAACATGGATTTTTCTTTATGTACATGTACAGTACTTTTTCTGCATCTACTACAGTATTTCGTGTGTTACGATTCACACAGTGTCATAGTTGTGCTGCTTTTCTGGTGCATTTGTAACACCGGACTCTTTTTGGCTTTAGAGAAAATATCATAATCACAATATACTGTATTAATCCACATAGTACGCACATAAAAAAGGACTTTATCAATCGTTTATGGGAAGTTGTAACTTCTGCGTATCCCAGTTAAGTAGGCGGGGTCAGCCGGGATACAACGCCCCTGGAGCAGGTAGGGTTAAAGGTCACGCTCAAGGGCTCAACATAAGCAACCTGGCGAAGCTGGGGTTCAAACCCCCGACCTTCCGATCAGAAACCCAGCACCCTACAGCCTTAACCGCTAAACCCTATGAATTAATGAATCCTGATTATTACATTTTTATTATTTTTTAAATATTTTATTATTTTATTATTTTAAGTTGGTGGGGAAGAAACACCTTCTCCATTACAGCTTTATTTGAACCTCATTTGCAAGAATTATGAATCTATTTTGTATATAACAAAGAAAAACAGTAATACTGTATATAAACCATTATTTGATCTGCTTTGAATAACACATTAAAGATGAATTAAGACATTTAATTGACATAATTGTTCACTAATCAAATGTTCCCTTATTTATTAATTTAAACAGCTTGACTGCTTTACTTTAAAAAACAACAACAAAGAAATTCATTTTGATGCTGAAATTGTCTTTAATGCTTTCTTCGCACGAAACATGCTAATTTCAGTGCTTTGATTTATAAATGCGGTTGGAAACACTTTCGGAAAAGTGTAAGATGTGAATGTACAGTCATTGTGAAAAAGAAAGTACACCCTCCTTCCACTCTTGGTTTTTATTCATTAAGGCTTAATAATATCCGCGTGGTCCTCACCAACCGCTCCTCAATAACCTCAGGTTACAACAAAAACACAACAGATTTTAATACGTGTTCTTTTGATTCCTCTACAAAAAAGGGGAAGCAAAAATAAGTGCACCCTGTAATTCAGTAACATGTTTGATCATCATTTGAAGTAAATGTTCTGTAAGTGTTTATCAGCTTATCAGATCATTATTAATAAATTCTCACACTATTTTAACAATATAATTGTAGAATATAATACAAATATTGGTGTTTAGGGTGAAGAGCTCTCTTAAGAACCTGCCACAGCATCCCAGTGGGGTTAATATACCTGGACTTCAATTTGTCCATTCTTAACACCTTTATTTCATCTATATATTTATTTATTTATTTATTCTATTTTATTTTTTATTTGTCAGCCATTCAAATATCATTCAAATCTTTGCTGGTGAGATGCAAAACAAACCCAAATCATCACTCCTCCATCTCCATGCTTCTCATTTACAATAAAATAAGATTTGTGTCATAATACGTTTTCGGTGTTCGTCAAACTTTGCGATGTGATTGGAAGATCGGTCCAAAGACTATCCATCAGAAACGTTTTGCTTAGATGCAGTTTTGCAAACCAAACTCATGAGCCGTTTTTTATTGTAAACATAAAACCCTTTAAAGTGGGTACAGAAGCCTGGGAATCACAGGACATGGGATTTCCTTTAAAGCGCTTTGATCTTGGACTGAACTTGCTTGACAGCCTCAGAAGGCTGACGAATGTCTTGAAGGCGCTTCATTTGTAAACAATCTTTCTCACTTGAGAACGGTGAATTTCATGTTGTTTGGAGATGGCCTTGTAACCCTTCGCAGCTTGATGAGCAGTAACAGTTGCTTCCCTGAGAATCTCATGTCTTTTTTCCTCCTGGCATGATTTAGACTCACACCTGTGTGTGTGTGTTCCAGAACACAAACCTGTCAAAAGATCTGCTTTTATAGTGGTAGCTACACTAGAGCATACTAAAGAATACTGACCTTGGTTCAAATTAAAATACAGTTTTAAAAAATATATTTCCTATTGTATTATTCTGATCAGGTGGCATCGTGGCTTGTGGGATAGCATTGTCACCTCACACCTCCAGGGTTGGGCGGTTCGAATATCGTCTTTGAATCTCGTCTTGAGAATATAATCCTATATAGAATAAACAATATACAGAATGGGTTGATGGATCAATTTTTCCCCTACAGCATGTCTTGATTCATGTCTTGATATGGGCCAGATTCGGTCCACATTTACACAACCAAACAATCGCCTGTAACACACCCACATGTCTACCAGGACCCACATGTCTACTTACAACTATTAGTTAATAAAATGTAAATATTGCACTAAATGCTAGAATAATATATATTATACGGTATTGATTTGCATCATATTTGTGAACAAGTATGGTGATGCAGAACCTGATGAGATGCCGTACACCGCTATGACTTCCCCAGATGTTAAAGCATTGGTGCTGCATTATTGCACTCAGCTACGACCAAACACCTGATCACATCTTTATTTTATTCTTGAAGATCTAGACGACATTTCCATACGTGTGATCTAGTTAAAGTCGCTAATAATTTCATTATACATATTCGGTGCAGACAGCTGGGGATCGATACCCCAATCTTTGGACTGACATTAGTTCAATATTGATGTAACAAATCAACAGTTTTGGAAACGGCTTTACTGGACTTGATATGTATGTGATACAAAGATGCTGTTCATGAAAGTAATTTTTTTACTTAAATACAGAATGAGATGTTTTTCAGTTTTTTTAAGATGGCTACATGACTGCTATATGATGATGCAGAAAGATTGCAATTCACTATAAAGTCTCACTATATCACTCCTCTTTATCGCCATAAAATGAACAGTATCACTATTCGCAGTGACACAGTTGCTTAGTGATTAGCCTCGCGCCTCCAGGGTCTGGGTTTGATTCCCGCCTTGGGGTCTGTGTGTACATGTTCTTCCTGTGCTTGGTGGGTTCCCTCAGGGTACTCCGGTTTCCTCTCACAGTCCAGAGACATGCAGATTAGGCTAACTGGCGTTCCCAAATTGCCCGTTGTGTGTGTATGTGTGTGTGCGTGTTCACTGGAGGTTGTTCAATGGTTGTAAAAATGGGAACAAATACAATACAACGGTAAATCACCATTGGCCTCCACGGTCCCTAGTTGAACTACAAAGGTTCCTTGATGGATGGATGGATGGATGGATGGATGGATGGATGGATAGACTATTCATAGGATGGCTAACAATTCCAAACCTCAGTAGTTTTAACAGTTTGAAGGTAAAGACACGCGAACTAGAGTTGATTTGAATTATTGCAGCTTTATCTGAGCACAGAACATCTTTCCTGTGAATAAACCTCGTACGCTTTTGTTTATTGTTATTAACAAATCCGCATTCATTACTGCAGCACTATTGCATCCTGTCTATGACTAGAGTGTCAACTTGCTGTATTTCACCGGGGCTTGAGAAATTATCTAAGAAAAAGAATAATTTGATCGAAACTTGAAGCAGTACAGTGTGCAACCTATTCTCCCCAGCTGTCACCCTGTGACAAATGCTTTTGTTTCACACGGCCTCATGGGACTGTTCTGCCCCCTTTTTTTGCCGAATGCCCTGCTTCTGTTCTCGTCCTGGCCCATTATTCACAATTTGTCTCGAAGCAGGGACAGTGGAGTCTCAGCGGTGGCTCAGCTGTGAATGTTTCGGGGCTAGTGACCTGAATGTCGCCAGGTCAAATCCCAGTACTGTCAGCCAGCCAAAGATCTCTAGCTTGAACTGCTCAGATTTTCAGCTTAAATGAAAACATTTCGAACATTTGAGAAAAGCAGATTCACAATTTAGTGACCACAAGCATACTTTTATAGGCGAGAGCAGTTAAAAACAGAATAAAAGCTGTAAAAAGGAAATGTCACCTGTGATACCACAGGTTCATCCGCGGTGAAAATATTATCATGGCTAATGAAAATGAGCCTCTCAGATGTGGATCAAAACATCTGTTTCATTAAACATCCTTCAGAAGTTAGATGGAAATTACCGGTCAGGTGTGCACCTCCGAGTCAGTCTTGACCGTCATGATGTAAGAGCAGAGCTAAAGTCTGTCCATATCACAGCAATGAGGGAGTGCATTACATCGCAAGGACTCATCAGTATTACACACATCCACCCACATAAAGACAGACAGGGCTGTATGACAGTTTTGCTATCGATCCTTTTGTGCACTTGGATTGAACAATGTGTGTGTAGTGTGTCTACTTTTAGTTTCTAATCTGGAGAAGTTTGAAAAATGGTGAAAAATGTCAGTGTCTGTGCTATATGTAATCACTTGACATCACTGTCATTGAACCTTATCTCACACCTGGACAAGTTTTTCCTCCTTTGTTATTGAAGAAATAAAGCATGCCAAACCAGCAGGTGGCGATATATCCCTACCTGTAAAACCACTTCGGCCAATCAGATGTCTGAAAAATAAGTTAGCTCCGAGTACCTCACACGTCAAACACAGGGGATATGCGGCATCAAGTGAATGCTCCTACTGGTTCCCCAACACTTAAACCTCAATTTTCGAAAGACGGTACAAACAGTTTGCTTGTGAAACCGAAACATGTTGACCTTTTGCATGTGATGTCATGACCTCTGTCGACCCAGACACAGAAGAACTTTATGTCATCTTAAACATTTTATTTTCTTAGTAACTGCTTTTAAGTCGTTCCATCGTTGAAGGTGAGGACGAGGCCTAATAAGTCGCATGAATCTACAGTTTGGGCTCGATAGAAATCAGGCGTATCTTTACTTCTTCATACCATGCTTAGTGGTAATGATGTCTTCTTGCACCTCCATGGTCCCGCCTCGGCTCTGTGTGCATGGAGTTTGCATGTTCTCCCTGTGCATGCTGGGTTTCCTCTGGGTTCTCCGGTTTCTTCCCACAGTCCAAAAAACGTGGAGATTAGGCTAATCCCAAATTCCCAAATTGGCCGTAGTGTGTGAATGTGTGTGTGAATGTGCGTGTTAATGTTGTCCAGAGGTCCTGCCACAGTTGTACAAAATGGGAATAAATACAATGATCACCACTGGCCTCCACAGTCCCTAGTTGGACTCCAGAGGCTGCTCAATGGATGGATGCATTCTTGTGATGACCATTGATGGTGCTGCTGATCTTGGTTGCACAAATGTGTCTTTACAATATGTTGATGATGTGTTATACAGTATCTGATACCCATGTGTAGAAACCTAATGAGCATAAAACTAAAAAAATAAAAATAATAATAATTAATCTAGTGAAAGCTTAACAAGACAAAACAAATGATGTAGTTATATACTAGAGTTCAGACTGAATATAGAAGAAAAAGAAATTAAATATTTTTAACACGTTTCAATAGAAAAGGCATCAATAATCAAATCAATAACAACAAATAAATATTTGCAATGAGCAGTCTAACTGGTTCATTATACCATGTTGTACTGTACTAACATGGTAATCAGTATTCTGTAGAGACTCAATCTTGACCCATTTATCATTACCAACAAGTGTATGTGAGGTTTCAGTGTTTAATCTTCATCATCAAGGGACTGTCGCCTTTTTCACAGGGAGAACATGCAAACTCCACACACACCGACCCCCAGGTGGGAGTCGAACCCAGACCGCGCAGGTGCTAGGCGACGGTGCTGACCACTAAACCACCAGTACTAAAACTAAACCAAGTAAATAAAGAACGATGAGGTGTTTGAGGAGATGTTTCCCCCAAAACATACCCACAGGCGTTAGGGGCGGAGATAATATTGGGTGTTCAGCAAAATACATTTAAAAAGTGTTTAAAAAATCCTGCTTTTGTGCCACTCAGCCAGCAGAAATGTCAGATAAAGGAATTCTGTCCAACACCCTTTGTTGAGGTGCAACAACAAAAGAAAGAAGTTTATAATTTCATCATTTACATTACAAGCAAGAAATCACTATCAGCTTCAGGAATTCAGTAAGAGACCTCTCATGTGTACAGTTTTTAAAGCATGTGTCATTTTCTTAGCATGTGTATAGTGGTATGAAAAAAAATGCATCTATATTTCAGAGATTTAGAAAGGAATTGAGGATTTTGTCATATTATAATACAATAAAAGGTGTCAGACTCAATATAGAACAAATGGCATCTACAGTGAGGAAAACAGCTATTCAGATTTTTCTTATTTAGTTTACCTCCAGTGCATAATGTTTTTTGACTTTTGACAAAAAAGTACTTTTTTATTCTTAAGCATAAACAAAGTATTTTGACATTGGCTTGAATTATAGCTTGAAAACACATCCAGTTAGAAGTACTTCACTTTTCTGCAGCAATCCTGGTCCTTTCTTCTTAACAAACTGTCAACAATTCTCAGATGTTATAAGAGTCCTGATGATGTATTGCCAATTTCAGAGTCCCAATACATTTTCAATGAGATTCGGAAGATTGCCGAGGCCATGTAACCATCTTCACCTTCTGTTTTAGAGACAGTCATGAGTCACTGTGGCTGTATGTTTGGAATCATTGTCCTGTTGAAATGTCCATCTTCTCCCCCCTGATTATTGACTGAGATTAATTTCTTCTCTAATCCTGGTGCATCAATGCATTCATGTTTCCTTCTGTAATGATAACGATGATGATGATGAGTAATACTGTTGTAGAGAAGCAACTATATAATATGATGCTCCCACCACCATGCTTCACATTGGTTATAGTGTTCTTGGGATAATAAACACATCTTTTCTTTCTTTAAAAATTGTAAGATGAATTATTGCCAAAGACTTATTTTTATACTATGTATTTCGTTCCAAAGAGTCCTGCATTGGGCAGGATGGGGGAGTCATCACAGTGGCCTCGCACTTCCAGGGCCGAGGGTTCGATTTCCATCTCAGGTCTATGTGTCTGGAGTTTGCATGCTTTCTTCCTGCAATGTGGGTTTACTCTGGGTCCTTAAGTACACCAAGTCCACAGGATCCTCCTCACACAAGCCTGTATAGTGAGTGAGTGAGTAAGAGTTCTGATTTGAATACTAATATTTCAGTGATTTATCAGCTGTACATCTGTATCGTTAACTGCCATTGGCTTATTGGCAAATAAGTTGGCATTCACAGATGGCAGTGGCTGATGTTTTTGTGTTTCGTCACATCAGTTTTGCGCTTGTTACATACACAACAAGTCACCCAGCTGCAGCTTCAGGTAAAATCTAACAGCTGCTATTGTAATGCCACCCAAAACAGCCCCATTTGCCAAAATATTATAACATGGTTTGGTTTGACAGGGACTAAGGAAGAGCTGGGAGCCTGTACTGTATCCTAATAGCCCTAGGATAGCCAAGTAGCACAAGTAGCTGATAAATCACTTGTGTATGGATTTCCACACTACACTTTTATCCTGGAAGTGACCAATCTTGCTTCCCTAAAAATTTCAAGTTGCTAACTTTAGCCGTTTTGGAGAGGAGACCCAAAAATGGCCATTTTTCAGCATTATACTGTCTTGCTTCAAACAATAATAATTTAAAATTATACGCTTTTACTGTAGAACCTGCAAAAAACAATGTTGTTTAAAGAGTTTGTTGTTAAAAGCTTAAAAAGCAAAAAAAAAAAAAAAGACATCTGTAGTGTCTGTAACCATGTCAACTTCATGTTGTAATATCTTAACACTTTTGCATTTTAGAATAATACTCTTTCTTAGGTTTATGTATTTTCATATCAAATCTAAATTGGCCAAGTTTTATCTGAATGACACTTAAGATCATTGAACGATTTGAATTCAATACGGTTACGGACACTACATAAAAGGGCATGAAATTGTATTTAGAAAAACGTGTTTGTAGGCATGGATCGGAAGATAAGAAGCATTAAGTATTATGCAGAATAATGTTTTATGATCCTATCTGAAAATTCACTTTTTTCATCTACTGTAGGTGAGACACTTTTTAGCCCAAATACCATGTTTTAGCTGTACTGTACAGTATGTCATAAATGACTGTAATATAGAAAACAGCAATCGTTCCCAACACTGTTCATTGCAGAGTTTGGTGTGGAGGTTAAAGAGACCAGCACCGGAGCATTCTTCTTATACAAATCTAGTTTACCATAACAAAGCCACCTTGTGGAATGATTTGTCATTACGATATATTCACATTACTGGGCACTGGTGGCTCCATGGTAGGTTTCTCTCCTGGCATGCGGACGGCTGTGTTCGATTCCCAGCCAATGGCCAAACTCCAGCCAGTGGATGCAGTGCCGGTCCCAAGTCCGGATAAAATGGGAGGGTTGCGTCAGGAAGGGTATCTGGGCCAAGCTGTGCCAAGCTTGTGTGCGGACCAGATGGTCCGCTGTGGCGACCCCTTGAAGGGAGCAGCCGAAAGACCAACAACAAGCATATATCCACATTACTAAGCTTTGGATTGTTACAATGTGCACACAAGAAGGTATTATGTATGAAATACACAAGAGCTGTAAAAAAAAAAATTATAAATCATCGATATCGACTAAATTATCATTTTAAACATCGATATCAGGTCAGAATTTCACAATTGCCCGTAGGCTAAACTTGAGCTCTTGAAATTCTACTGTCTTCATACGTATGAGCACATAACATTTTCTCTCAACTACCTTTGTATGCATGTGAAACGTTTGTGTTTGAGTGTGTATCCTCATTAAAGCCTCGAAAGATAACCGCTGGGTATTACTCTTTTGTCAGACCTTTTCCTGTTTAAAGAACTCCATTAGAAAACAGCATCAGTATCCAAACAGCACAAATGTGGATGTGTGAATAACAGACATTTCCAGTGGGCTGACTAGTTGCTAAATCTTTTCCCTGCAGATACTCAGTGAAGAACTGTCAATATTACCAAAAATACCTCACTTAAACACAGCTCTGGGCAACAGCAAGGGAAAAGTTCACTTAACTTAGAGAAAGGGCAAATGAAATTCACGTTCCTTTTTCCCAAAACAGTCTTCTTCAGCTCCGGTTGGCTGGCTTGTCACACAGAGACCCTGGCATCAGTCCAAACCCTGCTCTGTCTAACCTGCAGCAACACAAGCATGAGGTTCTCACTGTGAGGTTCAACACACGGCATCGCACAAAGACATTTGCTCCGGATAGAGAAAGTGAAAAGATGCCTGCAATATTGCACTATTATACTTCTCTTCTGGTTATGTGAGCCCTGCTCCTCTGCGTCCACTTTTAAATGCTCTTTCCCTGATGAAATGACATTTATTTTTACAATTTCTCTGATGATAATTCAATGGAAACCATGAAGCAGAGGCGACAAGGGGAAAAATGACTACTTGGAAAGTAGTGCTACTTTGATCCTATCTGTCTCCAGATGTCTAATAAGGGTCTCAGAGAATCATAGGATCGTAGAATTAGAGGATCTTCATTTCGATTTTATTTGTATACTGTAGCGCTTTTAACAATTGTCATTGTCGCAAAGCACCTTTACACAATCATAAGAATTATGGAAGTTTAATCAAAATGATCAGATTGTCCCTGTCCCCGGATCTCAGTGCATCTATAATATATTAAGAATAATCCAGATGTCAAATGGTACAAATAGATGGGCACTTCTGAAACGCTTTACTAATACTTTAACAAAAACCCTTTTAACTTTTTTTTTTTAAGAAAATGAAGAAGCATAAACTGAACAGTACATGAAGGTGTTTAGATATAAATTAATTGATATTTTAGTATTTTCCTGAGCTCGGGCTCCCGTCAATTTATAAACATGTATTTTCTCTCCATCTTGTGGTTCTCCTTATGTGTGTTTATAGGGTCCAAGTGGCTGACTGCTGTCCTATTCAGAGTACTGTAGATTTGTGACTCAGCCTTACAGGATGGAGTCTGGATCAACAACAGCTTTGCAGGATCTACTGAGATTTATCAGAAGGATAAAAAAACAAAAACAAAAACAGCCTCACATTCTAATGATCTAAACAGCAGCACGGTGGCTTAGTGGTTCGCACTGTCGCCCTGCACCTCCAGGGTCAGGGTTCGATTCCCGCCTCGGTGTCTGTGTGCATGGAGTTGGCACGTTCTCCCTGTGTTGGCGGGTTTTCTCTCGGTACTCCGGTTTCCTCACACAGTCCAAAGACATGGGGATTAGGTTAATTGACATTCCTACAGTAAATTGCCTGTAGTGTGTGAAAGACAACCCAACCCCTTAAGTAACTACCACATACATGACTGATACTGATATATCTCCAGGATGGGAATATCTGTTGCTGGATGGCACGTGGATGGACCAAAATACCTCCCAATGTGGTGCCTGTACAACTCACAAATAAAAAACCTATATATAAATATCATGGAGGTACAGGCTACCAGTTTCAAGTAAAGTTTAACCTTAACTGTCATTATGGGGAAAAATGTGATCTATGATTTCGACGATTGTTGGTGTCGGAAGATCTCGTTTCTGTATTTCTGTAACTGCTGATCCCCTGCGATTTTCACACACTTCAGTCACTAGAGTTAATCAGAATGGTGCAATAAAGAGAAAAAACCTTCAGATAGACAGGCAGGCTTTGTTGATGAGAGAGAGAGGTCAGTGGAGAATAGCCAGAGTGGTTCGAGCTGAGAGAACGGCTTCAGTAACTCACATAACAACCACAATTTTGTTGTGAATATTTTTTAAAGCGGAGGCTCAGGGGTAAACCAACTTTTATACACAGGCGTGATTAAATGCGTAAAGAGTGTATGCATAAATATGAAAAAAAATAAATAAATCTCTCTTGATTGTAGCTCGTTAGTGTGTACAGCTGATTCTCGTTTGTCTCAGCATTTAAAAAGGCTGATTTGGAGCCACATGGTTGGGAGACGCATCCAAGGAAGATTTTCTGCCTGAAATTTTGTTGAGATATAAAGTAACAAAAAAAAAATCATATTTATTTATTCATTCATTCATTCATTCATCTTCTGTACCGCTTTATCCTTATATACAGGGTCGCGGGGGGCCTGGAGCCTATCCCAGGAGGCTTAGGGCACAAGGCG
>JAOTQY010000048.1:5958913-5970871 GCA_026413445.1 Dolichallabes microphthalmus
GTGCCAAGTTGTTGTGCGGACTGGATATTCCGCTGTGGTGACCCCTTGCCGGGAGCAGCCGAAAGATCAACAACAACTTTTGTAATATTGCTCAAGTAGAAATGTAAATAATGTATTTCTACTTTTACTGAAGTACAGGATTTGTGCACTTTGGCATTGGCCAAATTGCTTGTAGTGTGTGTGTGTGTGTGTGTGTGACTCCTGTGGTGGATTAAAGGCCAGGGGTGTGAGATCCCTCCTGGGTAAACCATTCCTATCTCACCATGAATAACAATAACAACCAGACGTTTCCTTTTAATAGCATGACACAAAAAAACTGCCATGGGAAAATTATTTCATCTAAACCTAGGTGGTGCGGAAAAAACTGAAGATAAGAAAAAGAAAAGAATGAAAACGTGGCATGTGACCTCACAAATCAATCCAACACTGAATATGGGCGTCTGAGTGTCCTATATACCACTACAGGTGTATAGAGGTTATGGAGTCCCAGGACACATGGTTATTACAAACACATGTAGAGGTTATGGAGTCCCAGGACACATGGTTATTACAAACACATGTTGTATTTCTTTAATGAACAAATATAAAACTCCAACTCTTTCCAAGCACACAATAAACTCCTCATAGTTATCCTGCGTTACGAATAAATACCATGTTACATCATCAATATATAAATGCATGAAAGCTTGTATCTCTTGTACTGCCGCTTGCTTTGATCCCGCCACAGGCGCTTTGGATGATGGTTTTTATTTTTAGGCTCGATCTGTTTCCAAGAATGTTTTTCACTGCCAGAGTAAAAATCATGAAGAGCTTCGAAGATATCAGATCGAGCTGAAGTATTATCCAGCTGCATTATTTTATCTTTTATGTTTACATAATTTCTTATTTTTCCTCTGGTGTAAATTTAGATTTTTGTTAACCTTTTGATTAGATACCTTACATTACATATTCTTGTACAATAAATCTTTGAGTTGACCTTAGTTGGTCAGCATTAAACAGATTAAAACCTGTTGAGGGAAAGTAACCCGTGACTTTGTACACGCTGCACATTTTTTTCCCCTCAAAGTGACTTTAAAGAGTAAATTTCCAGACCAAGCTGTCTCTTTTTTGCCTTCTCTAGAAAAATAAAGCATTCCTTTACACCTTGCAAGCGCTATTTCAGCCTGCATCATACTGTATATTACACTTCCAACCGAACCCCTTCAAGGCCCTTGGGTTAAAACCACGAGTCTCTGTTGGCAGCGAGGAAACATACCTCTTGATAAAACCCTGTTAGCAAGGGAGAGAAGACAGACTCTCAGGCCACTCGGTCTACATGTATACACACTACCAGTCAAAAGTTTGACAGCCCTTCTGATTCAATACTTTTTCCTGATTTTATTTCTTTCTACACTGTAAAACAACGCTGAAAACGTCCAAAATATACAATAATCTGGTGACTCTAAATCAACTTCTCCTCTGCAGCAGAGTTCAGTTTTGGTCTTGCTTTCCTGGGAAGGTCTTCATGAGAGACAGTTTCATCATGGTGCTTGATGGGTTTTACAAATGCACTTGACATTACTGTTCTTGGTTTTTTGTTGTTGTTGTTTTTTTGCTTAATTACCGAATGCTTTGTGTTATTTCATAGTTTTTAATTCTCCAGGATTGTTCCAGATTTTTTCCAGGGGAAAGAAAACATTTTATCAAATAACTATTTAACCCTTAAGTATCTTTAGTCGGCCTTGTACTATATGAAATGTAAAAGATACTAACAAGGAGACGAACCCGAGCAAATTTCTGTTTAAAAACAATTCATAAATCTCTCGTAGGTAAACAGAGAGAGAGAAAAAAAACAAACAGTCATGACACACTAGCTGTTCTGGTATCCATGTTTTGTGACAAAAATCTGATTTATTTGTACAAGATACAAAAATGTAAACATGGCAAAATAAATAGTTAAAACAAGAAGGTATGATTTGGACTCATGCATGATCCCTGCACTTACTGATGCACTTTTTAAAATTTTGTTTTTTATCTTTTTTTTCGCCACTGGCTGGAAGTGCAAAAGCGTGATGACAAGATCTTTTTAAATTTCATGTAACAAATAACACCTAATGATACAAACAGACTATTTTACAAGGTAGTGATAGTTCCCAATTTTACAAAAATGTACACATAGAATATTCACAAATGTCTGATATGCTACGATGCGATGTAGGTCCACGTCCAGGTTGCGGCGTCTCGTTGGCGTCCTGTCAGGAGAAGGCTATGTCACCTCCATGGCCACAGTGGTGTCCGATAATCCGTTCAGAGCCAGCCTCTCCGGCTCGTGTTTGTCCCTGAAGAAGAAAAACAAGCTTAAACTTAATAATAAGCAGTGGAAATTTTTTTGGGGGGAAAAAAGGGGGGTGATATTTTGAAATGAACTGAAACATTTTAAAGTTTAAGCATGGCTGATATTGCGGTCATAGTTCAGAGTTTAAACCAATGTCACGATGCTTCACTTAGACAACACGGCTATGTGCTTTAAAAGTTCTCCGTTTTACTTTGTTTCTCCCTCCACCTTGTTTATTTTTACCTGCCGAGTGTGACTTTGGACAGGCTGCTGCTGGCCACGCTGGCGAGCCTTAACGTGGGCGACGACGGAGCGCAGGGTCGCGCGGGAGACACGACGCTCACGTGGGGCACGGACTGGGGCACGGCAGGGGGGCGGGAGGATGAGGATGAGCCTGAGGAGACGCTGCCGAGTCCGAGTGGAGTCGAACAGCTGAACTTGGTCTGTCTGGAGCTTCCTGAAAACAAGAGCTGGTGAAGTGACTGTAGAAGTAGTGATTCTTCTTTTTAAATGCTTTGTCGATTTCCGATATATAAACCACACACACACACACACACACACACACAAGTAGCTCACCTGAATTTGCGAGGATGCCGTTGACTCCGACGCTGTGGGGTTTCAGATCCTTGTTCGAGCCACTGATGACCGCGGAGGCAGCGAAGTGAGCGCTGGCCGAGTCTAATGTCTTGGACAGGCAGCCTGAGGAGACCGATTTCTACAGCACATTCAGAGAGAGACGTTAGTGTTACCACACACACAAAAAAATGCAGATTTCTAATAAACACCATATAGAGGTATTTTCAGGAACCTGTCAACTTCGTCTGCAGAGTTTCAAATTGAGCTTACAATACACAGTAGCTCTTCATGAACTCTGTGGTGTGTGTGTGTGTGTGCACACACGCTCTGGTGTATGATATAGGTGAAACATCCTGTATAACATCATACTGGTGTCCAGTAAATCTCCACACAAAGTCAGGATTAACGCTTTACATCATTCTGCACATTTCCTCTACATCATCGTGCTCGCAAAGTGTGGATGGCAGCCCTCTAGTGGGCCGTGAAGGTACTGCATGGAACAGATGATCACAATAAATACACTCTTACTGCCAACCACTACACCAATGTGTCGCTTGCAGGAAATATATATATTATTTCTTTTCCCATTTTTGTACTCAAGTTTTTGTAATTACGTTTGCAGACGCACTTATCCAGAACGACATTATATATATCTGAGCAGTTGAGGATTAAGGGCCTTGCACAAGTGGCAACTTGGTGGTGCTGGGGTTTAAACCTGAGACCTTCTGAACAGTAGTGTCCAGCACCTTGCTCACAGAGCTACCCCTGCCCACAATAACACGTTTGCATCACCATTTACATAAAAAAAAAATTAAATAAACAAGCGCTATTAAGATAAAGCCACGGGATTTGTTCTTTACTAGACGTGCATGTGACTTTGTTCGCATGGAATTTAATCACATACTTATAAACGAGGTAAAAAAAAATTTTTTAATAAAAAATCCATCTGTTGAATTTTGGAATAAACTAAAAATCTTTACGTGTTACCGTGAAGCGTCTCGGAATGAAGGTGTGAGACTGGCTTTATTAATTAGATTTCAACTGCACACTCGTAAGCGTGTATAAATTTTTCTTTTTAAGTGTACAGCGCCATCTGTTGGATTTTGAGATGAACTAATGATTTTTTTTTATAAGGGTATGTCCATTTAAATTAAAATGAGCATATCTACTCTTCCCGAGGCCCGATTGATGAAACAAAGCCTAGATGTTACTTCACGCTCAGGCCAAATACACTGCTGAAAACAGCTTTAAAATTTGATCAGTAGTTTTTACGTAATGCATTCACAAACAGAACACATCAAGATACTTTATGGACTTTTTTTTTTCTGTCTATCACTCATCTTGTGTCCCAACAAATTATTTACAGTTTCATTATATGTATAGATTTGTCTTTTTGTTTAGGTTTTTCTTACGTTTGCTAATTTTACATAATTTTACACACACACACACACACACACCGTCTGTCCCAAGCATGATGAAATTGTGTTCAACACTTCTTTGCAACACTTTTTTTTTTTTGTCCAAAGCATTCTTAAAGGCCATCAGAATGTTTTTTTTTTTTTTTTAATAACATCATTTTCGAGAGACATTGTCCAAAAAAAAAAAAAAAAAAAAAGGGGCCAACTTCCCCATGTACGGAGAATTTTGGGAAACTGTAATATATCATGGTGGTGTACAGTTGATGTACGGGTAAAGTGTGTGTTTTTTAAGCTGCACATACAGACACATGTGTTTGGGATTGCTCAGACAGAGGTGGGTTCTGCTGCGGGCCCTGCTGGAGCATCTGAGCCAACTGCTGCTGGTGAGACTGATACTGCTCCTCTGTTATTGCTCCTACACAAAAGCAAAGAGTGTTAAGTATTGATTGTTTCACATAAATCTTTTCTCTTTTTTTTTTAAAGATGCCTTTATTTACACAAAACCACAACTGCTTTGGGGATTTTGGCATCTAAACAGATAAAGTTCTAGATATTATCTAGAGACAGGAGACGGTTTTAAAGTCTACATTCAGTCAGTGTTATTTATTTTATCTAGTACAGTAAAAGAGAAAAGTAAAACCGTACAAAAAAGCTGCAGTCATTTAGAATCACCACTAGATGGCACAAGAACTACTCAGGTGAATCTAACAGATTACAGAAATACTTCATTATATTAAATCATTCTTCTGTATTAAAGACTCCTCAGTTGGTCTGATTTAGTATTTACACCATCGATAAAACGAATACAGATTCACTTTTCCTGTTCAGTATGAACTTTAGAAGCTAAAAAAGAAAATAATTGAAAAGTGAGGATCGTCTCATAACCCCACCTAAACTGCTGTTTCTCGAACTACTAGTGACCGTCGCCCCTCCTCCTCCTCCTCCTCTGCTCTCCTCCTTTCCGTTTTGGCTGAGAGGTCGTGGGCGGAAGTATCTCCACCTGCAGGCCTGGATATCACTGAGGAGCTGAGTCAGAGAGCGCTCGGGCTTCGCCCGTGGCGACACCGGCACATGTGGTGTGTTCGTCTGCGTGCCTGTGAGCGCTGGGACCGGGTAGGAGACCGTGTCGGGGTCCAAGTGTCTGAGGACTCGGTCCAGGTCTGATGAGGCTCGGTCGAGGAGTAACCTACGGCAAGACGAGGTCGGATCACGAGCAGATAAGAGAAGCAGATTGGCGATATCCAATCTCAGATATTAGCAAAAAAAAAATTTTTAAGACATCTTTTAAATAAATTGGTCATCTGTAAAGGATAAATGTTAAATGCAGAAATGGCTTCAAGTTGGTAACAAATTCTATAATCCAGTACTACTAAAGACAGGTTAGAATTTTTATGTTATAACGGAGGAAACTTTAAATCGTGTATGAATCGCGATTCAGTTGTGTGACGATTCACGTATCGCAACACTGAGACTCCACAATCAATTTCTTTTTAAAAACTATTTAACCCTGGGAGAAAGTATGTATCTTCTAACTAATAAGGTAAAAGAAATAACATTTAAATTAATTCACAAATGAAAATATAATATAAAAAAGAAATATAAGTGAATTGTTTCTTTCTTGGTTTTTTTTTTAGTCTGGTGAAGAAACCTTTCATCACTTATTCTGAAAGTGACTTTTTCTGCCTCCAAGTGGCGCAGTGGTAAAGTTCTCGCCCCATCATCCAGAGATCGCGAGTTCGATTCCCGGGTGATGCTGTAACCTCTCACGGAGGTCTAGAGAGAGAGCTGATTGGCTGAACTCTCTCAGAGGGGAGGGATGAGAGGTACTTCGTGCTCCCACATTCATCAGGGCTCTGCAGCCAATCAGGGGCGTCTGTGAGCTCACACAAGTGGAAGGAGCGTATAGCGCTGTCCTCCGAGTGTGTTACTCTGCCCCTAATGGTGCATGAACAAGCAGTTCGAAAAGATGCGGTCGGAGGAAACATGTGATAGTCTTCGGCCCTCTCGACTGAGTGGTAGTAGTAGCCTTAATGTGGGAGCCCCCTAGTGACGGGGAGGAATTGGACACGAGAAAATTAGGGAGAAAATCTGGAGAAAATCCTCCGTGACTTTTTCCTTTCCTTGGATTTTTTTTTTTCGCCTACTCTAAAGAGAAGATGGGGAAATATTACATAATTAATTTGTGTTTCCTCTTAGCTAAATATCATATCCATAAACAACAATTTTACTGGCTCCGAACCTTTTTTTTCCTCTATTCAAAGATGATCTAGACAGATCTATAGAAGCTATTCAAGACTTCCTTTCATCCTAAAGCGATGAAAACTGTATCCCTGTATTCGTCCTTTGTGTTGCCTTAAGTTGTAGAATTTCCACCGTGTGATTTGTTTTATTATACCCTGGCTTCATGTTCTTTCCTCTTTTTATTGTTGTTTCTGTGTTTGTTTGTACTGTTATCTTTTGGTTTCATCATTTTTTAAGGCGTCCCATATGATCAAAAAGTGTGTGAGTTAAAAGCCTCTGATCTGTCTTTTTCTCCAAACTCTGAGAGTGAATTAGTCTCAAACCTTCTCACTACACGTCTCAAAACACCGTGAGCGCAAATTAGTCGAAAATCACGTGCTAACGGCTACTTAACCCGCGCGTTCATCGTCTTGTTGAATTTTGAGATTTTGGGCGCAGGAGGTAAAACGTCACCGTTTCTTTATAATCCTACAGGTGGTACCCCTGAACTCTTTACACACTGTGAATTATTTGCCAAGTTTGTTTAGAAATTACGGCGGATGACTGAGATACGTGGTCAGCAAAAAAAAAGCTGCTTTTTGTTTCATTTGAAGTTAAATGTTAAACACTTGCTGCGCTTGGTTTTTAAGTGATAGGACTTATGTTATAATGAATGAGCTATGTTTAATTAATCATTAAACTTTTTTATAAAGGATTAAAATTGTAACAAAAAACTAACAATCTTACAAAATACAAAATCGTGATCCTTATGAAATCGCTATTTTT
This sequence comes from Dolichallabes microphthalmus, assembly GCA_026413445.1. NCBI lineage: Eukaryota > Metazoa > Chordata > Actinopteri > Siluriformes > Clariidae > Dolichallabes > Dolichallabes microphthalmus. Next base: position 5,966,228 of record JAOTQY010000048.1, read on the forward strand.
ATCGAACCTGCAGGTAGGTATGTGATAACATCGTATCGGGAGGCGAGTGGCGATTCCTATCCCTATTACAAATCACTATAACATTTAATAGTAGTATTGTATATTCATTTTATTTTTTCACACTTTTGCAACTTCCAATATTGGTAATACTATTCTATGTACTTTTTTTTTAACTGGTGCCATCACACTGCACTGAAACTTTTAAATATTTGTATTTTTAATCCTAGTGACACAATATTTAATTACAGTTTGAACACCACTAGACCTGGAAATTAAAACTTTGCATGAATTTCTACTTCTGTATTAATAAAGTTTTAAAAGGTAACAAACAAGAATAAATAAATAAATAAAAGCGAGTCTACCTCCCGCCGCGGCCCAGGCGTCTACGCGTCACTCCAACGCAGCGGCGCGGCACAGACAGAGCTGTGAGGGAGTTTCTCTGACACAGGGCATCGATGCCTTCCAGACGCGGTACAGGAGGGCAGCTCTTATCCGTCAGGGGCTACACACACACACACACACAGAGAGAGAGAGACATCGTGTAAATGTGTTAACGACACTATACAATGTTTCATGCTTGAGGTTGCAGCTTGACTTAAACTGGCATATGCTTGTGTGTGAGATGATGTAAAGGCTTTATTATTAAAGGTGTATTTAAACAAGCGTGATACTCACAGCGAGGTAATGGCAACCGGCTCTGCGCCTGAAAACGAAGCCTCCGTCCGGGTCGTTCTCCTCATCCGGCTCAGACGATGGAGACTGGGGGAGAAATAACGACATTAACACCTTCGCGGTCATAGGTGACCTCACAACAGCGCCACAACTACAACTATTTTTTATTTTTATTTTATAGTTACCATTCATTTGAAATCAAATATTTTTAAACGATGACGCAAAAACATCTTGCGCCAATATCCCTGGTCCCTTACCATCGGGTTGTCCTCCTCGCCGGAGCTGTGAAAGTCATACTGTTTGATATCAGCCTTGGTGACGACGTGTTGTCGCAGTGGCTCCAGCTTGGGTCTGCGCGTGTACTTCTTGTGTCCGCGGCCGATTTCAAACTGAGGCTCGATCTTCACCGGGAAGTGGTGCGGATGGTGCTTGGGCACGGCCTTGTGGATCTGAAGATTAAGGAGTGAGAGGGGTGAGCATTCTGATATCCTCAAGACAGACAGACAGACTCCAATATAAAATACCTTCAGGATAGTCGGAACCTTTTAATGTGCTCCTGCGATCATAATGAATGCAGCTAAAAGTATAAGCGGAGTCGAGGCAGTTATCGGGAAAATAAATCAGCGCAGAAGTGCAGTGATGCGGACGGTTTGAGTTGTTTTTACAAGTTTCCATCTTAAACCACAGCAAGTTGACATCAATTAAAAAGTTTTTTTTTTATTTTTTATTAAACAACAATTTGGACGTCCTGAAATTTAGACCTGATGTTATTTTAATAACATTTTCCCGACCAATCAGTTGACATCACTACCACACACACACATTCCCCTCAGTACTGCCATTACCGCTTTCCATCATCAACCAACCCTCTTCCCAAACCAGAAATCAAACTTCACCTTCATCTTGTTCTCCGCTTTGTGCCTGTTCCCATTCGGCAGACATATTGGAGCCGGATAGACCGTTTTTTCCGCCAGTGGTGCCGAGACCTCATTCAAAACGTCTCCGGAGAAATCGCTCATTTGGTACCTGCGAAAAAAAAAACAAAAAACGATAAAGACGACGCTGTATGGTTGCATAAAAAAAACATACACAACGCTGTATGGTTGCATAATAAAACAAACAAACTAAAAAACAAACAAACTAGATCCTAAAGGTTTAAATTTCCTGTGTGTGTGTGTGTTTTTTTAGTTTTTTTTTAAGTGAGCATATTATGGTTTTGCCCATACCTCTTCTCCACCACCTCCAGGGTGAGGTGCAGCAGCTCTCTCTTGCTCTTTTCCCTCTTCTTGACCATCTCTAGGATGGTGATGGCTCGGCTGAATTCCCGTCTCAGCTTCAGCATCTTTTCGTAGGACGCCTCATCGTTCTTACGGTTCTGCGGGCAGAAAAAAAATAAAATAAATAAAATAAATAAATAATCGACTGGTCAGTCAGAGCCTAGTCTACCGAGACGGTTCGAGTCTAGTTTTACCGGTTCTCGATTCTGAGCTCACCTTCCTCGTCTGCATCTTCTCTGTGCGCCGACGGAAAGCCACGTACGCGTCATTGTTGGTGGAGCCGTCGCGCTTCTCCTGCCTGATCTGCGGGATGAGCGAGGGCCCACGGCAGTTCTTCCTCTTCCTCACCCAGTAGTCGTACACGGACTTGAGCAGGTAATCGTCTTCGTTCAGGAGAAGCTTCGCCTCCTGGAGCGTCACGAGCTACACAGAAGGAGGCGCAGACACAGGATTAGGGTTAGAGTCGTACTAATGTAATGTCATCGGTTATATCTACCGCTTCCTGTCGTAGAAAATATCAATAATAATTAAACGTGTCTTTTTCTCGAATTACTCATTTCAAGTTGAAGGTTGTTTCACTGACAAATAATTTTGGAATAATTTTAAATAATTCATGTGTGGGGGAAAAAAATTCTAATATAAACTTTTATTCAAAGTTGATTTTTATTCGTTTTATACAGCGGTGTGAAAAGTGTTTTGCCCCCTTACTGATTTCTTATTTGTTTGTCACACTTTAATGTTTCAGATCATCAAACAAATTTAAATATTAGTCAAAGATAACACAAGTAAACACATCATGCAGCTTTTAAATTAATCTTTTTATTTATTAAGGGAAAACAAAATCCAAAAACTACATTATCCCTGTGTGAAAAAGTGACATAACTCTGGTTTATTACATCCGAGTTCAATTTCTCTAGTCTTTTTAAACTACTTTAAAAACGACTCTTTATTTCTTTTAAATCTGCATTCCACTTCCCTTTTATTTAAGCCGTACTCTTTCCTACCTGCTTTTATTTAAAGTCCAGCTTTTTATATTCAACATTACCTCGCTCTCAAGCAAAGTGGACTCCTTTTTCATGGCGTCTTTTCTTATTTAAAGTTTTGAAGTGAGAACAAGTACATTTTAATAAACTACAAAAACATGTTTAGTAAATTACAGTTAATCATGCTTGGTTTATACCAAACACAGGGTAGTAACACCAGCGAAATCTGACTTGAGATATTTTGAACTATTACTGTAGGTTTAATGTAATGTTTTTTGCTTGTTCAAAACACACACACTCAAAGTATAACCAGTGTGCTGTATAAAGTGTACTTTTTGTTACCTGGTTCGTGCTGGCTTTCTCCAGCCGGTCCACCATGATCTCGAACTGAAGTGGTTTGAGCTCCATCTTGCGGTTGAGCCGGTTGAGCAGCGTCTCGTCCTCCGAGTCCATGTCGTAGTCGGGCTGCTCGCTGTCCAGACCGAACGCTGTGGGGAAAATAAAAATAAATAAATAAATAAAATCCCCCATTAAATGAGATTCAAACTGGCAATAGTCACAATCACACACACATGCGGATTAAATCGGCAGACAATCGGTAACTCACGCTGGATGTGGATGAGCTGTTTGGGCTGACGGAAGTCTCCTTTGTACAGACGGTCGTAGTAGGTGATGCAGCCTTGAGCCTCGGGCACCGGGATCACCATGCTGTCCTTCTTCTCCCTGAACACCTGCTGGGCACAGATGGCTCGCTGGAGATGATGCTCCTGTGGAGGAACAGCGTCAATACGGCGTTAGATTCGCCCTTAACAGGCAGTGATGGGAAATGCCAGGAAGCGGGCGACGCCACGACACAGAGGTGACAATTCGGTTTGTAAATTTTCGTTACTAAATAAACGTAAGCAACAAATAGTTTAGATCGCACCACATTTAGGATGATAGAGGAACTGCAACATTTCACAAGTCCTCGACTTATGAACATTCAAGTTACGAATTTCCACAGATACGAACAGACCACGGATCTACGATCGTTTGTCGATGTGAAAAAATTTCGGGAAGTAACACGTGTATTGCACACGCAGTACAACAGACACCGCAGTGCTCCAGATATACAATATTTTCAGTGTGTAAGTAAATGTATAAAATGTCTAAAGTCCTAAATATTGTAAGGGTGTGATTGGTGCAGGAGAAACGAGTGGTCCTCATCGGTTTCAATGAATCATGATAAAAATTTTTTTTATGTCTGTCCTAATTTCGGAAAATCATTAACAAGACAGAGTTCACAGTCCGAAACTGATCTGAAACAAATGGCGTCTTTTACAAAAAGTGCGCAATAAACATCATGTAGCGTTGTCCCTCACCCAGACCTCACTTCCCGCGTTCCCTTTAAACGAGGCGTAGAATTCCCCCTCGCGAGAACCAAAACACAGAACCTGTGTGGGTTTTTTTATATTTTTTTATTGAATATTCATGTCAAAGATGTACAAGACCTTCTATGTCTGACTTACGATCTCATCCGACTTATGAACGTGGTCCCGGGACAGAATTCGTTAGTAAGTCTGGGACTGTATGAATTAAAAATGTGCTTTTTAAAAAACTGTTTTAGAGTGTGGCGACATAAATTACCAGACAAAAGAATTGTTGTTGATCTTTCGGCTGCTCCCGGCAAGGGGTCGCCACAGCGGAATATCCAGTCCGCACAACAACTTGGC
>JAOTQY010000048.1:5996180-6008149 GCA_026413445.1 Dolichallabes microphthalmus
TTTATACATTTTTAAGTTATATATGGAAATACTGAATGATTTTGTACATAATTATGCAGACATGATAAACATATATAACAGTACTGTATGTACACACAAAACAGGCATAACATTGTCCGATAGTATCTGGCACTTTGACAGACAATGACCCTGTGTTTTGGAGCTGCTTTGACCCAGTTATCCAGTCATCTCAATTTGGTTTTGTCAAAATCACTGCTCCTCCATCCAAGAATTTTACGTTCATTTATCCTGCTTCCAACACGTTAGCGTTGAGAACTGACTGTTCACTTTTTTTTTTTTGTAACAAAAGGATTTATGTCATACCGGATGATTCACTTCATATATTCCTGAATATTCTGTAATAACTCTCGCTATGATGAAGCAATTTGAACCAAAACATACGCTACATGTCTTGACGTATGCATAATCGATCTCCGTTTGAAGAAGTCCGGTGGCGTCAGATCCTGCAAAATTCAGATATCTTAGACAACTGCTGCAGATGACTGTGCACGTGACTGATGACATTTTCAGACGGCCTCCGCCATTAGAAGGGATCGACAATCCTGTCGTTTCCACTTTCCGTAACATCCTCTGAATGACACCCTTTGTCAGGAAAACAATATAAACAAACTGGTGACCCAATATGCTCGCACTGTGTACGGTACACAACCATCGTGATGAGTGAAGGGGGTACGGTGTTAAACGGACCAATGGCTGTGTGGCACACCTCTACCTTATCGGTCTGACTTTAACAACCTTATCGTCGTGTTTGAAGCTCCATTAAGCGAGGAGCACGTGTATGTTGTTTTGTTCAGATTGCTTAGTTCGAGCGAGAGTTATTACAGAATCCGAATGTTATGGTTAACCATGACTACAGTAAAGGCTGAACATTGCACAGAGTCGAGCCCTCACGTTACCTTTTCATGATAAGCTGTGATGAGCCACAACTCGGCGTCCAGATTGGCGCCTCTCTTCTCTGCGCCGATAAACTGCAGGATGTTCTCGTGCCTCATGCCGGGAAGGTTGTATATCTCATACTCATTTTGCCAAGACTGCTTATCCTGAGGAGAAGAAGAAATATAAATGGGCGATTAAGTCATGACACTAGATAAGACGTTTTGGTCGTGACGTAGAAGGATGATGTTGAAGTAAGGACAGGGGAAATGATTTTATGTCTAATTTTAACTTAAAACAGATGTCTATGAAAAATGAGCCTACTCGTTAATATGAGTTGGGTTTTTATAGCTGATGCCATGCAAAAGTGCTGATCCTCCCTCAGTCAGCTAACTGCCTCTTGTTGGAGGAGAATGAGCTCGGCAGATTTCAAAGCTTTTCACGTACCTGAATAGGAAAGATCTTGACTGCCACGTAGTCGTTGAGCAGCTGAGCTTTCCACACGCAGCCGAACCGACCGCGGGCTTTAATCTCTATCAACTGCAGCGGCTTTTGGCCGAGGACCGGCGAAGGGGGCATGGGCCCGGGGTCCTGAAACACAGGGAGAAAACGGGAAAAAAAAGGAATGAGGGTTGGTCTTATGGACATTGGGGTAAATGTTCGAGGGGGTACTTCTGGAATGGATGGTTTTCGACCCGAGGGTTCTGATCGCACACTGGGTCATCTGAGATAAGGCATGAGGATGCAGGAGGCATGGGAAACTAGCAGCACACACAGGGAATATTTATATATCCCTATTAATAATGATATATTTATTCCCTAATGATATATTTATTCCCATTAAATCTGATCGCAAGATTCAGTAGGCATTTTTAGCAAGTTCTATAAATCTCATAGTGATGAAAACTGGAGCGGGTTGCTTCGCTTGTGCTTTTCCAAAAAAAAAAAAAAAAAAAAAGCAAGCCATTACTTGTACGGTCAATAATGGAGTTCTGAGCTGGTGAAGCATATAAATACCAGTTGTAAATGGGGTGATGGGGAGCTGACCCAGTTTAAAAAGCTGACTGGGAGTGGTGGAGAGGATCACACGGTGGACAATGACATATGAATCCAACAATGGCATAGATGTGGATGTTGCACTGAGCACAAGACTCCCAGGGTAAAGGCAGAGGCAAAGGCAGTGGTATGATTTTAAAAAGAAAAAAAGAAAAAAAAAGGGGTTTCTATGCTTGTGCTGATACTTGACAAAAAGTAGGCCAAATGTAGTAGTGCTTGGCCTAAATTTCATCCAAAAATTGGATGTGGCATCCCTGAGTTGAGACTGAGATCCAAAGTATATGGATCTGGGTTGTGTACCAAGTTCTATTTGGTCCTTCAGGAATTTTCCAACAGAGAGAACGGAGATGAAGTGACTGCAGGCGGGAACGAGACGGGCTGAAAGGGCAGAACATCCATCATGCGAGGGAGGAGGGGAAGCGGAGAAGGGGGAAAAAATGAAATAAAAAAATTCAGTCAGGGAAGGAGAGAAAGGGAATACGTCTGAGATTGAGTTGCTTTAGCTGTTACCCAAAACGGGCCCTGAAAGAAGTGACACGGAAAACTAGTGTGTCGACATGAAGGATCAAGCTCCTGTGGCGGGAGAGACACAAAGAAAAACACACGCCCTAAGCCTCCGCTACTCCCCGTCACAGCAGACACAATAGCCTGGGTTTGTGTTGACTTTTTCCAAATGTCAGTCACGTCGAAGGCAGAGGTGTCGGACAGAAATGACACGGGCTCTTTATTGCACTGTTACAAAAAGTGCCGGTCCTTTTACATGTGCAGCTTTTCTGTAATTTAGGAGAGTGGTCCTTCTCTCTGGATGCCCGTGCTATTGGATATTGAATGGATGTTCACTTACAGGTTATGAGGGTCTATGTAAGGGGCAAACAAATTTAGATCTGTGAAAGGGTACACTGACCTGTGTGTTTGTTGTTATAGTCTCGTAACATGTGCTTATGATCCCCAAATCTACAATCTGTGTAAAACTTGACCACTGTAACCGAGCGTCCTTTGAAACAAGTCTGACTCTTGTATTAATGAGGTGCCTGATGCTTTTCTTGAAACTGTAATCGATCGAATTTGCGACACTATGTTGGTTTTTCAGCTGCTCCCATCGAGGACCGTCCGAGCCACACAACAACTTGGCACAGTTTTTTTTTTAACACTATAATAAATTAAATTCTGAGACATTTCAACACAAATTAATAATGGCAAAATACCCTGCCATCACCTTACGATTTTAAAAAATCTGTCTACTGTTACATTTTTAAGACCAGATTAATTTGTACTCCTTTTTTTTTTTTTCACTTAGGCTGCACAGTGGCGTAAGGATCGTGACTGTGGCCTCGCATCTCCTGGGTCAGGATTCTGATTCCAGCCTCGGGTCTGTGAGTGTGTGGAGTGTTTGAATGTTCAAAAAAAAAGAAAAACCTATAAATGCCAATTTTTAAGAGTTTAAACCCTAAATATGCCTCTAAATCACTTTAATTTAATTTCAAACTCAGCTTAATACATTACCTTTAAAAAAATGAAAGAGTGTAAAGGTAAACAATCTCTATACTATACACAATACTGTATAGTACTCTGCACTACTGTGTCTGTAAAACAGCACTGAGAATGTAAAATACCAATGTTAACCCTATATTCACTGTAACTCACACAATCATGTTTTCTTCGGTATCAGTACTGTAGGGTAAATACGGTAATAATTCACCGTCCCAATCTACGGTTCCTGTGTGTTCTCTCTACAGTACTAAAAAAATTATACAGCGTTATAATTTATATGGAAATTTAGCTGAATTTATGTTAACATTTATGTTTTTAAAAAATGAATAAATTACATTGTTCTTAATAGTTTAGCGTTAAAACGCATGAAAAAGGGAATACGTGAAAGGAAGACCAAAGGGGAGATTTATGGATGCAGTGTGAGAGGACATGAAGTTAGTGTGAGAGAACAGGATGCAAAGGATAGGGTTATGTGGAGGCAGATGATTCGCTGTGGCGACCCCTGAAAGAAAACAGCCGAAAGACAAAGAAGAAGTTAAAACGCATGAAAAAGTATGTATTGTCATGGAATAATACAGAAAAAATATTGTAACACGTTTCTCCGTGAACAATTATTAGTTTGCATGTAAGGAAACATCCACGAACGACTGAGGCTGCAAACTCCAAAATCCAACTTTGCGTGGGTCGACTGTAGAAGGTGAAGATGAAGTTTTTCTTTTTAACTTAATGATGGAACCAGTATTAACCCGAGATTTATCATTATTAACCATTATTAATATATGTTAAAATGTCTCTGAATTTAATTGGTAAACATGAAATACCAGCAAAAAAAAAAAATTGGTACAGCAAATAAATAAATAAACAAACACAGAAGGACAGAGTTTCTGGTGTGTTGGAGTTTCTACCATGTGTTGCATTTTCTATGGTTGTATCATCATCACGTTTAATTCATAACGTGGCCTCCATGTAATGATTCCATGAAGTAGTCCTCTAAAACAATGCCTCTTCCAATGCGTGCATTTTTTTAAGAAGCAATTTGGGAAGTGTTTAATATCCAGGTCAGGGTCACTGCTATCTGTGCTATAAAGCTATAAAACTAAATATGGTGATCAGCAGACAAATACGTTTTTTTTTCTTCCCCTAAGCACATTTTTCCGTAGTCCAGCAACATCCGAAAAGAAAACCCCGAATCTGTGTATTTATGGTATTTGAAAACAGAGATGCTGTTAGAGAAAATTCATCAGCACCCTATGACCAATCAGATACTTACCCAAATTTCTTTTTTTTAGTACATGAATTAGTTTTTCTATATTTTCTCAAAAGAGTAAAGATTAACATTAAGCTTTTTTAGTAAATGTTTTTCTGTATTATAGAGAACTGGAAATATATATATATATTTTTTAAACTGTAAAGACAGACTGTGCGCTATACACCCATACAACATTTTATTTAGGTCTGAATAAATTGAAAAGAGACAAATTGTCAAATATTTCCAACGTTCATTATTGTATGCTTGTTCTTTTTTGCATGCTTGGAGGCGTGCATACAAAAAGCAAGGCGTCGCTGGCTTCGCATGCACCCTTATTAATCTTCTGCTCGAATCCAACGAAATACAAGGGATTTTCTACTTATCCGTGCATTGTCGAAACAAATAAAAATAAAAATAAAGGATCTTGGAACGCTGAAGCGTAACAGACTCTTAAGTGTGCAGGGATCAACTTAAAAAATAATAAAAAATCTGAGATTTTCCACTTTATTCTGGAATGCGACTCAAGAAAGGGGAAAAAAACCAACAACAATATAAATGCCGTTGTTTAAAATAAAAAGGAATGAAAGGAAGCAGGAACCAAGACACTCTCTTCACAAAGATGAGTAAAATTAGACTTCTCTTACCTCTATCATGATATGAAAGGCGTGCTAGTTGGGCGGGGGTGGGGGGGGGAGGGGGGAGGAAGGAAGGAAGGAAGCAGAAAGGAAGGTGTTAGTTTGTGAGTGCGAGATCGAGACAGATGGGATGGAGAATCTGGGTCAAATGTAAATTCTACTTGGCCTGTTTAACTGCACTGTGGGCTGGTCAGAGTTAAACACCGTTTCAGGTGAACACGGGGATACGGCGAGTCTCCGGCTCCGGCGAGCTGTGGCAGACATCACTACAGGCGTCTCGTGAACGTCAATGTCTCTGGGGGGGGTCCCCTTCTTCATTTCTTCTTTTTAAAAAATTTGCAAGGTCTTGTCTGACTTCTGCAGATCACTGGTTTCGTGATGATTCTGACTGATTGTTTTTCATTTGATTTACAAACAAAAGTAAACAAAAATCCTGCGGAAATATAATTTTGTTTGCTTTGGAATATTGACACCTCGAGGTCCTCGTGTCACATCACTATGTTTGTCTTCTGTTTTTGCGTTCAGCAGAGTATATATTTAATCATTGCATATTCTTCTTCTTCTTTTTTTATCAGAATAAAGAAAAATGTCTCACACACACACACACACACACACACACACACACACACACACACACACACACACACACACACACTTTACTGTCTGAACAGAGACAGGCAGGCACGGTTTTAATTGGGATATAACTTACTGAGTACTGAGTTAATTAAACTTGACATGTTGATCCTAGCTGTTACACAGAAACTCTGAGAATAGAGCGTAAGCTACAGAAAATTATATTAAAAGTACTAAAAGATAGAGCAAGAAAACCTTTAATAAAATAATAAATGCTACAGTGTAAACTGTTTATTTAATTGCAAACTACCTAAAGAACCCAGTGACATTGACCATATGCTAATAAAAACAATAATAATGACATAAACTGTCCAAAGTGCTGTCTATTAGTGTTTACATGTAAAGTTATTCACTTTAAGGGATCTTAAATAAGTTAAAAAAGGTGTTGAAAGTTCCGTGTAGACATTATATACATAATATATATATGTTGTTGTTGATCCTTCAGACCAACTTAGCACAGGTTTTATGCCGGATGCCCTTCCTGACGCAACCCTCCCATTTTATCCGGGCTTGGGACCGGCACTGCATCCAGTGGCTGGGGGGTTGGGGCACTGGCTGGGAATCGAACCTGGGCCTTCCGCATGGCAGGCAAAACACCTACCACTGAGCCACCAGTGCCCGAATCGGCTATACACATTCTAAAACTAACAAACTTTTCCTTGTTTTGTAAACTTGTGCCGATAGGTACGGTAAATGCTTCATATTAAATGAATGAACAATGTCCACATTCTTCTCACCTCACTTCATTCTCACTCTCTCACTCACTCATCGTCTATACCACTTAATCCTGTGTTCAGGGTCATGGGGGGGTCTGGAGCCTATTGTAAGCATATTTTATATATTTATAAAAAAAAATTTTTTAAACCTGAGTGCAACTCAGTTAAACTTTGTTTAGTTTGTTTGAAAACTAAAGTGTCAGAGAATCGTGATCACAAATCCCATGGAGAAAAATAATTTTAGCAAGAATCGTGCAGCTCTAGTTTTCAGGCATATGTTTTATCCAGATCACAGCTATGAAATTCAAAGCTATGAATTATTTTTTTTGGACTCCACTGTAATAAAAAGCTGGACACAAAGCAAAGTAAGATAAAATAAAAAAACAAAAATAGCTGTCTGCTGTCTGAGTCTGCTTAGCAGTAAAAATAAGATAAAACAGATACAAATGCTGGTAAATATAAATTTATAAAGTGTTTCATTGCATGAAACATGAAAACAGGGCGGAGGCTGCGATTAGCGCGCATTAGCGTGTACGGCTCACGGTAAGTATTAGCTGCAATTTTAAGAAAAGACTCAGGTTACCGTGATTTTATTTGTCTTAAAAAGAAACACTATAGGAATGAGAGGATTTTGTAAAAGGCGTGTTTGTTAAATATTAAGCAATATACACAGTTTTGTTTTTTCATTCTCATGACTGTAATTAAGAATTACAGAAGATGCTTTCAGGACTTGTTAGACACCCGACCTTGTAGCCGCTGAATACAGTTAATAATCCTCTTTAGTATAAACAAAGCAAAATAAATAAACAAACAAATAAATAAATAAATAAATAAATGTTAAAAAAAAAAAAAGTGTGTGTGTGGGAGAGGTGTCAAAAAATAAGGAATTGCTGTGACTTTTAATTAAGACTGCGGGAATGAGTGAGAGAAAGAGCGTGAAACGTTTAAAGAGAGAAACTGGGAGGAGGAGGAGTATTAAATCTGGTAATAAAATAAAAAAATATGACGCAGCTGCTTTAGTTGAGTCATACCGCAAATGTATAATCGATATCTTCCATATTTCATTTCCCCAGTCTTGTGGGAGTGTTGAGACAATTTCTCCGCAAATTATACAGCCCGTGGAAAGCATGGTTTGGTTATGAGCATGAAATACATAAATTTGTGTGTGTGTGTAGCTTGTAATGAAGTGAACTGTGGAAACATCACATTAGGATTTAAAGTATCTTGATACATAAATTGGACGTTCCTCAAGAACAGGCTAAAGATTTTACAGCAAATAACAACAGTGAAAGTTTTCGAGAGGCGGCTTTTGTTCGCATGAATAGACTTAAAAAACAGTTCACTCCATTCTCTGATGAATTCGGTTATATAAATATAAAACTGATTCGGTTCGAGTTCGACCCATCCCACCCCTGTACTCTTTTGTCTTGTTTCTATTTGCAATTTTTCCTTTTCAGCATTTGTCTCTCTTTGGTGTGTGGACAATGCTGGACATTCTGGTAAACCATGATGGCTAAAAATAAGAGGTACTGGAACAGAGACAGGGCCCACAACACCGTGTGTACAGTAAATAATAAACCAGTCACTCAAGATTTGCTGATATCGTGTGTTTGGGAGTTTGGGATAGTACACTCACACACTCACAATAACTTTTTCTTTTCTCAAAAAAAAAAAAGAGAGAAAAGAAATAGAGTTTCAGACCGAAGTCAAATTATCGGTCTTCCGCAAGCCAAGAAGACATTTACACTATTGGAATTGGTTTAAGTACTATATACACATTATTAAAACATGGAAGGATAGTGCTGAACTGCCAACTTCACTGAAATAATCTGATCTGGAAAAAATAAAATAAAATTATAATAACTTAAACCCTAGGCAAAGCCTTGTGTAAAGAAATGAACAATAAAAATCAGAGCTATGTTGAATAGTGACAGTAAGAATATTTCCATATGAACACTACATGACTAAACATCTGTAAGAAAACCACTTGTTAGTGAGACTTATGCAGGAAAAAAAGGCTTCGGTTTGATAGGGAGCATAAAGATTGTACTTTGAAGAAATGGGGATCCGATGAGTCCAGATCGACCCTATTCCAGAGCGATGTGCGCGTCAGGGTAATGCACCCATCATTCAGAGTGACCACTGTACATGCCTCTGGAGGCAGTGTTATGATAAGAGGTTGCTTCGGGATGTTTTCACATCAAGCACGATTGATTAGTACTGTGCTCAGGAACGTTATAATCGATTAATTCGAATTTATGGTTTATGTCGATGTTGAAAAATAAAAAAAATCTATGTTATTGATGCTGCAGTCATGTCTCAAGCCTGATGCAGTGGACAGGCTTGTGTTCTTTGCTAAAAACATGTAAAATGCTGTCAGGCATATAATTTGCATGTTGTTTACAAAACTGCAGCTTGCACTTTACACCAATCTCTGATATTTTGCTAGATTAACCAGACTTTGTAAAGACTGGTGAAAGTTTAAACTTTATTAATCCCAAAAAGAGTAATGTTGTACTGATTACTGTTTTTCTAAAATAACAAGAAAACTTGTTAGTGAAAGTAAGTTTGCACTTTGCACTTTTAGTCCAAATAAGCAGTTCATGTTTGGTTACATTGTTTTTGAAAAAAATAAAATAATAATCTTGTACGCTCTAGTGTTTTATTAGCTGTAAGAAAAATTTTCGTTCTGAAAGCGAAAATCAAACTTTGGCTCACAAAATCGTCGATTCAATTTATAGGACACATCACCCAGCTCTAATTTACACCCTCCGACACAGCAGGTGGCAGTATGCATGGTTCCCGACGACCTGAATGTACTGAATGACCAGATTATCACATCTATTGAGTTTTTCTTCACTGATGGCACGGGCGTATTCCAAGTTTGGGAAAGATTGGGAGCATGAGGAATCATTTTCACACCTGAATTGCACGCCATAATTAAAGCTAAATGAAATTAAATATTTACTGAATGAAACATTAGTGTGTGTGTGGGCCTTGTTTATGGTGAGGTATTGTATTTAATGGTTCAATATTGACATACGAATGAACCCTGAGGCTAAGTTGTGTCTGTTGACACAGAATTCCTTAAACATGTCATTAATGTGTATAAATTCACTTCTGCATTCCTGGGATTCTTAGGATGGAAAAATAAGGAAATTCTGATGTGTGGGGGAGGGGAAAAATTAGGCAGTAATCCGGTCCTCTCGGATCTGACTGAAGTTTATTAGTTTCACGTGGTACACAAAGGCAGGACAGTGAACGAACCCAGAGCTAAAGATTTTTAGACACTTGGTCCATTCTTGCTTGTGGTAAAAGCGTCCCGGCTCTGAGCCCCAACAGCAACTGAAAATGGTCAGATCCAAGGCAGGGCCGATTTACAGAAACAGAAAGCGAAAGCGCTCCTTTGGGATGCACTGCGAGGAAAGAAATCGAGACGGATCTTTTGAGAAGAGGCCAAAAGAGAAGAGAAGGAGAGAGAGAGAGAGATGTCTTTTGAAAAAGCTTTGAAAATCCGAGTGAACAGAAGCTCTCGGGCCGTCGATCAGACTGACTTCGCTGTTCTGTACCTCGCAAACACCTTTTTTTTTTCCCCCTTCAAATCCTGACCCACTTATATTCAAAATCGAGCGTTTCTGTTCAGCTGCCATATGTATTAGAAAGCCAGAGAATGCCCCTGTTACACGGCCTGGAAAATGAGATCTGGCTTCTGTTTGCAAGTAATAACACAAAACCCTAGCACCTTCTGTAACTTGCTTGAAGCTAGATTGAAATGTTTGAAGTGTTTCAGCTTCTCAAAAGGAAGAAGAAGAAGTAGAAGAAGAAAAGGAGGCACTGTCCCTTCCGGCATTCGAAGAACAAGTTAAGACTTATAACAACTGATAGCAAAGAGGGAACCAAAAAGACTTTTTTTTCTCAGTATTATTAATATTAATACAGAAATGGGAAATTCCATTGCAAAGGGCAGGCTGCTTGCCATAAGCTCTTTGAAGCACAGAAAGATTCTTATCTTCTTCTTATTTGTAGCGTGAGCGTTACATCAACAGACTCGCTAACTGAGTGAAAACATGTTCAGTTCTGAGTAGCAAAAACAAGAAAAAGGATGAACTACACACAGTCTAACATTTCTTAGGTACAAGATACCGTTCTCAGGAATAGTTTCACGTTCGAGTCCGTCTGGGGGTCACAAACTTTTGTGATCTTTTCGATGAGGGCTGTATAACGGATGTTGTGTTGTTAATCTTCTTGTGGTTAAAATAAGATCAGAACCCACAAAAATTCACTGCAGATCGTTTTACCCCAAACAGGAGAGTATTTTTTTTTTTCCCGGAGACACCGTTAGAGGTATTTTTTTTTTCCGGAGACACCGTTAGAGGAGGATGCAGAATAAAAACGTACACGGGTGATCAACTGAAAAACATGTTTGTTTGCTGTTAAAGGGAAAAAAGATGAGCGCTGTTAGGCTGAGAAACGGGGGAAACGAAACAAAAATCAGTAGCGAAAAGCAGAGACTTTTCAGTTACACATGGGTAACTGTTTTCTTTCCAAACTTCAAGAAACCTTTAATGTTTTAATTTCTTTTGATAGAGATCCTACTCAAGTACGTATGCAAAGACAGAGGTGTACCTTTCACCGTGTTAGACCCTACTGTTTTGCGACTCACTGTTAAAAGAGCTTTATCATTAATAACAACAATAGTATGTTTAAAAAAAAGTATGTTAGTTTTATGAGGCGATGATGATGGTGCCTTATAAAATAAAATGCATTAAACAGCAGTTAGATCCGGTCCGCTATTTTGATTGGATGATCGGCATCACAAGTGCTTATATTTATTATAACCATCGCTGTGTGTGTGTATTATTCCCATCCATTACATGTTACACTTCCTAACCGATAAACTGTTCCAACAATAGCGTTCGCAACATCCTCAGTAGTCAGGGTAAAACTTACTTTTAATAAATATATTACCCTTGACTTAAAGGTCACCTATTATGCCCCTTTTTAAACAAATTATTCTAAGACTCCGAACTCTCCAAACTGTGTCCGGTCATTTTTCCAGCTGAAGTGGAGCTCAGATCCTGTATTCTGGCTTTTTTTTTTTTTCCTGTCAGTGTCTGTAGTTTTAAGTGACCTGCACCTGAACGCGCCCTTTGAGAAAGTGCACTTTCCTAGCCAATGAGAATGCGGGGCTTGGAAATGTTCAGGAACAAGCATTTTTACCAGTTTTCAGGCATTTTTTCCCCACACACATTTCTGACAGACAAAATAAAGGGAGAAAATATGGTGGCCGAGCAG
>JAOTQY010000048.1:6149179-6162634 GCA_026413445.1 Dolichallabes microphthalmus
CTTCTGAGAAAAGTTTGTTCAGGCGAATGGAGCGAACGGGAGGTAGCGGGAACTACAATTCCCATCAGCCCAGGCGCACTCAGAATTTTCACTTATTTCCTCATAAAGGCTTTTTAGTTTCATGCAACTGGCCTTCCATGCTTTGATAAAAGATTTACCATAGGGCAACAGCAGGGGTCCAGTGCATTATAAATAGTTGTGCTGGACTCGTTTGGACCCCGGTTTGCCTTCAGAACTGCCTTAATTCTTCATGGCATAATTTCAACAAGGTACTAGAAACATTTCTGAAAGATCTTGGTCTATTGGCATCATACTGTAGGATCACGCAGTTGCCTCAGATTTGCTTGTTGGAAATCCATGATGGGAATCTCTCGTTCCACCATATCCCAATGGTGGACTATTGGATTGAGATCTGGTGACTGTGAAGGACAGTGAACTCACTGTCGTGTTCAAGTACCCCATTTGTGATGATTTTAGCTTTTTGACCTGCCGTGTTATCCTCTGGTCATAAAGTAATCGGATGGCCAGCAACAATACTTAGGTCTGAGTCTGGGCTGCTGTAACCCATCTGCTTCAAGGTTCGACATGTTGTTCATTTAGAGATGGTCTCCAGCATATCTTGGTTGTAACATAATGTTATTTGAGTTACTCTTGCCTTTCTACCAGATCAAACCAGTCTAAGCATTCTTCTCTGCCCTCTGGCATCAACAAGACATTTTCATCCTGAACTGCCACTTAGAGGATGTTTTCTCCTTTTCAGACCATTTTCTGTAAACTCTAGAGATGGTTGTGTGTGAAAATCCCAGTAGATCAGCAGTTTCGGAAATACTCAGACCAGTCTGCCTGGCAGCAAGAACCCTGCCACGTTCAGAGTCACTTAAATCACCTTTCTTCTCTAGTCTGATTCTCAGTTTGAACTTCAGCAGGTCGTCTTGATCATGTCTACATGACTAAATGCATTGGGTTGCTGCTTTCAAGAGTTGCATTAACGAGCAGTTGAACAAGTGTACCAACTGAAGTGGATGGTGAGTGTATATTCATGTCTTTATATACTGTATGTACAGTAGCCAATGGCCTTAAATGTAACTTTAAGTGGTTAAATGGTGGCTGGTGGCTTAGTGGTTAGCACTGTTGCCTTGCACCTTCAGGGTCCGGGTTTGATTTCCAGCATGGGTCTGTGTGCATGGAGTTTGTATGTTCTCCCCGTGCTTTGTGGGTTTCCTCCAGGTTTCCTCCCATAGTCCAAAGACATGCAAATTACGGTTATTGATGTCCCCAAGTGTGTGAATGAGCGCATTAATGTTGACTGTAGGTCCTACCATGGTGGTAAAAATGGAAATAAATATAATGGTAATGGCAGAGGTTCCTAGATGGATGAATGGATGAAATGGATAAATGGTAAAACACATCATTATGTTATGAGAGAAAGTAAACAATTTTCCCTAGGACATGCTTTTATTGAAAAGTAATCAATTTCTTAGTGGTAACTGGTTGATTTCCTTTAACACATTGTGTTTTATTCATTGGGTACATCGCCTCTAGGGATCCTAATTAAAACTGCAATATAGGTTTTATTAATGATTACATAAACTAACACAAAAAAAAACATTAGTACTAATGCTGTTTGTTTAAAAGGGTTAGTTTATAGTGTACATTATAGTAGCACTTAAAAGGTTATAAGTATAAATATATGATCAGCACATAATCTTATAATGGTTTTTGAATAGGGTAAAGCTCGGCACTCATCTTTAGAGTTTAAAGTAGGTTGTAACCGTGATGTTTGATTATTAAATGTTAATGAATGCCTTTAAATGTTAATTAATGCCTTATGAACATCTACTAAGGTAACCGTAAGTATAGACTTTTGTTATACAGCCATGCCAAATGACCTCCTGTAATAGATTCCGTATTCGTAATGTAACACTGTAAACCACGTAAAGTGTTTTAATAGCAACAATCCACTCTAAATTGCGTTCAAACTTGATTAAGATGGATGAGGCCCTCATAGAACCTCTGACACAGCTACAATGTCCAATCATGGTGTAAACCTTCTTGTGGTATGTTATATCTAAACAACCCAGTCATATACTTAAAAAAAGGCAAGAGCAGTCTAGCAGAAATGATTTGCTATCAGCTTTCATGATGGAGACAAAAATTCCCCAACGCTCTAAGTTCTTCTGAAATGTAGTCCTTTGGGATGACTTAAAGTGTAACTGCAAACTAGACAAACACAGCGGTGGAAGCCGACACATTCCCATGTCCCAGGCTGCTGATAGGCTGTGGCGTGGACTTTCTATGGTCAGATCACTTAAATCTTCTCAACGGGCCGGCCTGATTTCGGAGCTGAAGACGCAGCGTGAGCATGGGCCCTCCTGCACTCTATAGATGGCTAATAATAACATACGTTCTTCCCAAATGGCTGAGCGTGTTGGTTTTCCGTCCATTAATAACGGTGCTGTTTTCATATCACGACGTTAGGATGTTATGCGAGGTCTCCGATGTAATCGCTCAGTAAATAAAAGACAATATCAGATTTGGCATACGGACTACTGCTCACTATTGAACGTTTCTAAACCTGTCTTGTGTTGCTATTAACTTCCTGTATTGAAGATACACTAAATGCATTTTAAATAAAGTTTGATACCATCAAGCACAAAACATGCTTTGACCGGATCACTTATAGCCGTTAGAATCAGGAGTGTGTAACCTCTGCGTGCCCCTTGTTAATTACCTACACTGAGGCATTTAAGGCAGATTATCATGACAGTAATCATCTATGAGTCCTGCTAGTCATTAAACAATGGTATTCGTCCCAGAGGCATAGGACCAGGCTAGGAATGAGTAATGACAGTTCAGGGAAGGCCTTTGGGGCAAAGTGGCAAAATGGAGACTGGACCGAGGAGGAGGGGGGTTATTTTACCCGTCTGTTTAATGTTAGAGCGACACTAAGGACCATGGTCTGTGTGCAAGCTAACACAGGGAGCCATTCATTGGGCTTTTCCAAAGAAGTATTCTGCATCTGACAAAAGTGGAATGGCATTCTGCGATAACAACCTGAGCGCTGTGACAAACGATCGTTGTTGAGAATTTTAGGGAAAAAATTAGCGCATCGGTCATATGAGCACACTGTTCAAGAGGAAATAAGAAGAAGCAACACATTAGTTCGTTTTTGTTAGTGTTATCTTATAAAGGACCGGCTCAAACCTTAAACCTGACAGAATTACATAAAGAGCTACAAATTATCGCTGTTTAACGCTGTTACTGTTATTAGTGATTATTTTATGGCTATAAAGCAGACATACTGTACTCTGATCAGCCATAACATTAGAATGCAAAACATTATCATGAGCTACCAGGGCGTGGCTCTGCAGGGCCTCTGGGGCTGTGATGTGTTGTCTTGCACCAAGAGACTGGCAGGGTGTGATGCATAGAGTGTTCGGGTGCCTTTCCATGTTGGCCAGCATTTATCAGCATTTTGTGCTGCATTGACTTTTCTGTGGGATCAAAACCGATGGGCTGGGCGTCACTGCTCACGGGCATGGGGGAGCCTTGGGTGGCCGTGATCCTGTCACCAGGATTCATTCACTCACTCTCAGTCATTGTCTATACCGCTTTATCCTGTGTACAGCGTCGCTGGGGGCCTACAGCCTATCCCAGGGCACAAGAAGGGGTATACCCTGGACCTGGTGCAGGGCACACACATACATACAATCACTCACACACACATGTTCATTCACACACTACGGCCAATTTGGGAACTCCAATTAGCCTAAGCTGCATGTCTTTGGACTGTGGGAGGAAACCCACGTATCCAGAGGAAACCCACCAAACATGGGGAAAACATGCAAACACCACATATCGAGGCGGGAATCGATCCCAAACCCTGGAGGTTTTGAACCACTAAGCCACCTGACACCAGGACTGTATCAGTATTAATTCAAATTCAAATTTTAATGTTACAGTATGCGGTATTAATGTAATGGCTGATATGTGACATTGTGGTGTTATAGTTTTTCCTAGCACCATAACCACTGAGACACATTTTTATAAAGAAGATTAACACACGCTTCATATTTTGCCTGGGTAATTCATAGAAATCTTTTACTTGGGCCATATTTTAGCAGGTGATTATCACTAATCTATATGATTAAAACCTTGGCATGGCTGACTACCATGCTGTCAAGTATCGTAGTCTTGTTTTGATAGAATTGCATTTGCATTTCTGTAACATTCCACTGAAAATAAGTTAGTGAGCTGACATGTAGAGATGGGGACTGAATCCTTTCAGAACCTCCCGTGGAACAATGTGAGAAGCTCTCCTGAAGTACAAAACGGTGCCGTTGACTGAGCCGTTACTGTACATCCTTGCGCTCTCGCATTTTCCCTTCCACCCTCTTCCAAGGAATTGAGCTTGCAGCCCCTGGCGACATCCGCTTTTCAAACCCTGTGCGAAAGCATGTTTGTCACTGAGTGGGCTGCACAGGCTTTGATGTCTACCTAGCTGATACCTTGTGGGTACTCTAGCTTCCTGGATTAAGTCTTTTAAAAAAAAAAAAAAAAAGAGGCTTTTCATTTCTCCTCCCCTCATCTCTTCCGAAGCCAAGATCACTATCTCAGCCTCCGTAATCTCTCCGTAATAGACATTAATGCAGGAGCACCTGCCACGCAAGCTGGGCACGTCGCGCTATGTCGCCGCAAGCAGCGTACCTCCCATAATGCCAGGTATTTGAGGAATATCCGATGCCACCAAGTGACTCATAAAGCACTACTGGCTCCTAGTTCTGTTTTTGAGTTAAGCCCTCCTAAACAAACAAGCAAAGCTTCAGGGCAGTGTTTAGGATGAAATCTGCCAAGTAATGAACTCGCGCGCCTTGGGGTTGTGAGACGCTAACTCCGCGACACACTTTTGTACCACTTGTCTGTCTTGTGATGTAAGTGGAACAGGCGACCAAGTGAGCTGTGGTGTGTGGAGCGTCCTACACGTACGCTGTTAGGATTAGGACACGTGTAGGAGGTAAAACAACAACAAAACAAAAAGTTGGTCCAGCATAAATACAAGTTAAAATAGATTATGGTTCTTTTGGCAGAGAGGACGTTTAACGTAAAAACGTAGCGTAGGAGTCTCCACCAAAAGAAACGAAATGCTCTCCAAAAAAGCGATTATTTAATGAGGCATTTTGAGGTATTGGTGGTATACAGTTATGGTCACAATATTGCATAATCATATTAATGGATATTTAATAATTGCTATGTTTAATGTAATTCATGCAGCACATCCAGTGAAACTGAGGAGGAGGAGGAGGACAAGATCTGGAACATAAGTGATGCCATCTTTTCAAACAACAGCTTGCAGCTCCTACCACGGGAGGCATTTTATCCCTTGCTTTGTTTAATGCATGCTACAGCTTCCTTAAAATGGATTTTTTTTTTTGTTGGTGTTGTTGTTCCTCTGCATTTTTTTTTTCAATTCTGAATTTACAGAGAGACAGAGCTAATTCATTTCTGTAGGAGAAAGCAAAGAATGGGCTCTGTCAATGACTGGAAGGTTTTCTGGCGTGTGCACAAACGTGCCTTGATGACTTACAGAGATGGGGAAATGAACTATCTTGGGCTTACAAAAAAAAAAGGGGGCTACTGCAAAAGGAAGCAGATTCCATGATCAAGGGCAGTAGGGGAAAGTGGATTTAGAGATTTACTCCCAGGAAGTGCTGGAAGGGTGTGTGGGAGTCTGACATTGCAGCTAGAATATACTGGAACAGCACCTATTTTATCTCTGATGCCACTGATGCATGCCCCGTGTTGAGACGTCATGAATTTTTACCGATGATTTTTGATTATTCTTTTGTATATATCGATTTGAAATGGAGAGCAGCGAACATCACAATCCAGAAATCAAAGGTAGTTATAGTATACTGGCGTCAGTATCCGTCGTTGATGGGAAACGAGTTCATAGCAACAGTTAAAAGGTTGAAACTAAAAATAATTTGATCAGTTTTAATCAGTGATATTATTATTATTTCAGATTGAAGCCCACGTACATGTCTGATTGTCTTTCTGTACAGCAGAACTTTTTGTCTAACTTATTAATACAAAGAAAAAAAAATGTGTAAGGTTGAGTATCTTACGCCTTACTGTATGCTAAGTTGTACTTCTTTTATCATCAGCTAAAATACACACCATGTTCGGTAATCGGAGAGTGAATCGCAGATGAGAATAGATCGGACGAAGATTGAGTTTTGTCTTAAAATGACTCCAGCATGTTAAAATTCGCAGGATTGTGCCGGCTTGTTGGTGCATTAAGGTCGTTTCTTTGTCTTACAGGGGAAACTATCCTGTTCACGCCCACCATGAGGTGGAAAAAGTGCAATATTTGATCAAAAACAATGCTAAATGCTCTGCTGCAATCTGGCACATATTATAACTGCTCATAACTTCATCTCAACTTAACAATTTGATTTCATTAAATTCCGTTCAGCCAGTTTGGTATGATGCTGTGACAAAATCAGGCTGGATGGACGGACAGACAGACAGACGGACAGACAGACAGACAGACAGACAGACACTTTTTTTTTTGAGTCGTTAAGAAAGGGTGAGTTCTGACCAACGTACAGCCAAAACCTTTCTTTTATTCACCATTGTAGCGTATATTCCTAAAACATGCTATAAAGGCTGCATGGAGTTGTGAAATGTGTGTATGAATCATCATCCCGTGATTTCCTGGCTCGTACTGGATCTCACTCTTAGGATAAGCTCCAGATCCACCGCGACCCTGAACGGGATAGAGCAGGTTAATGAAGATGAGTGAATAAACGAACAATAAAAATAATACTAATGAAAGATCAAGGACGAAGTGGTTTGTGGTGTGGAGCTGAAAACAATTACATTAAATAGCCCTAATTACCTTATTACAGTGAGTTAGCTTTGATTCTCTCCTGGCAAGGAGTCTCTCATGCTGGCTGCATGACTTAATAAGCGGAAAACACGATAACGAATCGGCGGACGATCTACTCCACCTTTCCTCATGTGAACCAGGTTGTCATCAAAACATTCGGTGACTCGGATTACTGCGATTAGGTTTCATTTAAAGCAATGTCGTCTTGAAATACACTGTAATGCAGTTAGATTGTGTTGTTGTTGTTTATTATTATTTACACATTTTATAGTCCTGATTTATTAGTCTATTCACGATCAGACTAACTGTCCTAGACTCCTGAACTGTTTAGATTACCATGATTAATTAAATTCCTTCGAGTCCCCCGATGTCCGCTGTTAAATATTAATCTGATCGAAATGAAGTTCGATAACATCTCTTGAAAGCACAATATACTGTATAACGAACCTGATCTCGGATGAATTCAGACAAATACAATTAAGTTTTTTTTTTTGTTGTTGTTTGTTTGTTTTTTTGGATTGTGCTTCTTTTCATGCAAATGATGCTTTAAGAAAAATGCAAACCCAGCCTTTAATCATAACCAAAAAAAAAAGTCCTCAATTAGTCATGCGAGTTGTTTCTAATTTGCTTGTGTGAAACCGTGTTTAGTTAGTAGTTCACATGCATTATTACTGTAGTAGGTATTAGATAGCCAAATTCACTATTGAAATCCATAGAGTTTCATATACTAGAAATTAATATCTGTTATTTTTGCCCCTTCCTTCATTCCCCAGTCCTCCAGGACGAATGAATGAGGTAATGCTATAGAGGACGCCAAGTGTGAGAGAGGTGTGCATGTTCTCATATTTTATTTAACCGCGTCCCTGCTTCGTAACACGCCCTCTTTATGGCGACCTTCTGACCCGGCATGCTGGAGCGGACCATGTTAAATATTTCCTGCTCTTTGCTTCGGGACGTTTAAACATCTCCTTTTCACTTGGAATCACTTAATAATGGCCATATAAGGTGCCATCATCTTGAGTTGTGTTTTGCTAGATTAAGTGTTTGTGTCATTAAAAAAAAAAAAAAAAAAAAAAAACACTTTGGTGGACATGTGCGAGGTTGCTGTCTTCTCGGTTGAAAAAATATTATCGTGGTGAGCTCATTTCGCTTTCCAAGTTTCCAGTGGATTGCAATGTCTGTTTTGTTTAGGTTTCAGATCGAGAGGACTTTACGAAGTAGGCACTGCACTGGATACATTTATCTGACTAGCAACGTTACAGTGTTAGTGTTTTGTGTTCACATGGAACAAGATCTTGTTGGTTCCCGTGAGGTCGATGTTTCAGCTTCTTGAAACAGTTAAATTGTATTGAATTCATTTTTGAATGTTTTCGTCTATGTATTTAAATATGTCATATTCTGGCAGTCGAAGCTTCATGTCAGTTCTGAGCAGCCTCCCATGGGACCGGATCGCTAGGATTGATTGTTCTGAACACTTCTCCATACATTTATTTTTGAAAAGCAGATGCATGTTTTTTTGGAGGTACAGACTTAAAGGCAGAGATGCTTAGACATTGTTTTGCATTGCAGTATCTGCACAAATGAGTATGTGACTGATTTCACAGTGTTGGTGTGCTGATGTCCACATGCCATGTCTCCCAGAGGCCTCTTCAATAAAGAGTTCATGCAGCTGTTGAGTATGATATGAGAAAACACAAATAGTGCTCCTCTGACCTCATGCACATTTTTTTCGTTCGTTCGTTCGTTCGTTCGTTCATTCTTTTTTTTTTTTTAAGCACTTTTACCTTAAAACCGATGAACGCTGGGCCTCGGTGCCTCTGTTATCTTCTTATCCTGAAGTTCAATTTGAAAAAAGCTTCCCGTCTCACAAGCTAAATAAGCAAAGATCAGCAATTCTCCCTTGAGATAGGAAAGGCCCCAGCAATTTGGCTGTTTCATGTCACCAGGCTGCGTCTGGTTTCCCCCTCTGGGAAGTCATCCAGAAAGCTTAAAACACCTTAAGACGGTAAGTGCTGTCGGGTGGGATGTAGCGAAATATCATTTAGAATGAGAGACCGCGTCTGGGAGCCATCAGAACCTTAGATGAGTAAAAAAAAAAAAAAAATGTTTTCCGTTTCAGCTAATTAATTTCAGGTTAAATTTTAACTAATGACACAGAAAACGAGTTTGAGTGTAAGGACAGCAGTTTGTCCGGGAAAGTACCATATTTCCCTCCTCCCCCGTACCGAACTGGTGTCAGAATTCTGTATAAGGACTCGTGTGGAAAAAAAACAAAAGTTGAGTGGTTACGAGTTCAAATGAGATCCAGGACTTCCTGCAAATTTGGTGTGAGATTAGGTTGGCCGCATAAACACCCAGATCATTTCCTGTACCTTCCCTCCCACCTTAAGCGATCCCCGGAGACTGACTCACAGATCTGGGACCAGGATGGTGAGGACAGGAGAGAAGACAAGAAGGGTGGGGAACACAGCTTTTTAGCTCCGTGGGGTGACCTAGGGACTGAGGAATTCTCAGTTCTCAGGGTTCTTTGCCAAGCAGGAATTGGAACAGTATGAGTCCTGGCTTGTCCACGGGTCGCTCACATTCATCTGCTTGTCTTGTCCTTTACTGATAGACATTTACTGATAGACTGATAGACTTTACTGGAAATAGACATTGTCTTATGTTTACAATGCAAAAGGACCGTTATTTATTTCTGTAGAATTCTTTAATCGAATTGGTCAGAAGGCATTGATTAATTTTATTCATTTTGATTAGTTTCAACTGATGTTACAGTATATTAACGTTCTTGTTTTAATGCGTCACAGAAGCACGTGCAGTAATTCCTAATGGAGATTTTTTTAAGGAGTCCATTTGTGTAACAGTTTTTGAATGTTGTAGAAGCAGTCAGAACTAGATCTATAACTTAAAATTATCCCATGTGAGAAAGCAGGGAATCCCCCCCCCCCATCGTGTTAAACTTCACTCAAGTGACTGTTTATTAAGTGAAAAAAGGGAATGGCTTGTTTATTTGGCTTGTTCATTTTTAAATAAAATAATAGAAATATTGGCAAACCGTTACTATTTTCCCGTATTCCATCACATCCTGTTGTATTTCTTCCATATGTAAGCATTTATTTAAAAGTGAGCACAAGGGAATGCAACCATTTCCTATGTTTAGTTTTCTTCTTCACCAAAAAACATCACCCTCCCTACTGTTTCCACTCAATTCCAAATTAATATTGTTGTTTTTCCAGGCATCATTATGACTAGTCTATTGAGTATCAGTCAAAGACTATCAGAGGTGGCACTAGTACACAAACTCAGTATTACTAATTAAATACATGTATAATTAATTGACTGTGTTCAGATGTTTTACGTTTTTGTAAATCCTTATAGGCAATCCAAAAGATAAAATGTTTAGATAAAATAATATATATTTACCTGGTTGGTTTAGACAGGGCTGGACAGAGAGGAGTAAACATCGCATATTTTTTAGACAAAGGACATTATACTGTACCTACACTAAATTGACGTATGTATTTGACTAAACCTGCAATAATATTGTATCTAAATACATATATTTGAATATAGGGTCAGTCCCCCTTTTGCAGCTATAACAGCTTCCACTTTTCTTGGAAGGCTGTCTACAACATTTTGGAGTGTTTTTGTGGGAATTTGTGCAAATTCATTCTGTAGAGCGTTTATGAGGTCAGGCACTGATGTTAGACGAGAAGGCCTGGCTTGTAATCTCAGTTCCAGTTCATCCCATTGGTGGTAGATAGTGTTGAGGTCAGGGCCTTGTGTTAGGGCCAGTCAAGTTCTTCCACATTGATTTCTTCAAACCATGTTTTTATAGTCCTTACTTTGTTCATGTTGGAATAGAAAAAGGTCTTCCCCAAACTGTTGCCTCACAGTTGGAAGCATAGCATTGTCAAAGATGTCTTGGTATGCTGAAGCATTAAGATGGCCTGATTGAAACACCTGAATTCAATAATTAACAGGTTTGGCCAAATACTTCTGTCCATATAGTTTATAATGTTAATAATGGTAATAACTTTCAGCATTGTTGAGTTTTCTGGATAAAGAAGAAACCACCATGCAATGATGCAAGTAAGTGCTCTGCCATGCTTGCAGTTTTATTTCTAGGAAGCTGTGGATTTTCATATGCTAAAAATAAACTGATGATTAAGTTTGTTAAAAAATTTAATGGTTCAGTTTCTAATAGTCACGCCTGTAGTCGTTAGCATTATGCCATGAAATAAAAAAAAATCTACCTAAATAAACATGCTTTTTTATGCAAAAAAAGATAACTAAGAGATTATTAAGTTACTAAAGCTAAATGAAAGGGAGACCGTGGACATGACGCAATTACTTGATAGCGACAAGATTTGACATTAAATAATTAAATGGTGAGCAGCATTGTTAGTGTCTTTACTTAATTACATCAGTAGCTTACAGTAGCATGGGCAGTTAAACATGGGCATACAGAATATAATATAGTTAAAGGATGCGCCAAAACGTTATAAGCTTGTTATAAATAACAACATATTTTTTTGGTGTAAAAATCACAAAGCACATCTGTATGAGGTTCACACACGTTTGCTCAGTATGTGAGCTAGTTAGCTTAACAAGTGCACCTGTTGAAGACATTTGAAAAAGGAGCCAGAAGAATCTGCAGCACAGAGCCCAAGTGGGCAGGGTCCGTTGCCTAGCTAACCGGCAATCACTTTGGTGCACTTTCATAATGACCTGCCAGGACGAGTGGATTTTTTTGTTTATGGAGCTTAGGTCACAGTATGGTTTGAATGACAGAGTAAACGCTTATGTTTAGATTTGAAAATCGATACACTATTGTGAGATTGGTATCTGAAAACCAACGAGTTTCTATTTAAAATGTAGGGAGTAAAAGTACAGGTTTATTATCACAAGTAGAAGTAAATAGATGGAAAAAAAAAAGATTTACGTACTTAAGTACATCATCGACGTATTTGTACTGTACTTTGTTACTTTCTATCCCTGCTGACTTTTTATCCTATTACACTAGTATACTCTCTAGGTGACCTCATTCACTGATCTTCGACGCACTTGGACCCAAACTTTAACAGTGATTGTTTTTTCAGCACTGTCCATCACTCCACCTTTCATTCAAACCCTCAGCCGTGTCAACATTAGGTCCAGAAAATACTTAGGGGAGAATCCGAAACCTTCAATCTCCCAGACCCGACAAGCCTCTTCACCTCAAGACATTTTGATTTGGATTCTGCTGATTTGACTAGTGGGGATTTTTCGAAGCCTAAGCAAGGTGGGAAAGAACAAGCTAAGCAGACAAATAAGTCGAGCATTTTTATGTTTAACATCAAACTGACAAAAGGCATGATTGCTGGACATGACTTAAGAGTGCAAAGGTCCTCGCACCGTCCTCCAGCCAAACCATGAGCCTTATCGTATATATGAGCCAACCTTGAGAAGAACATGCATTCTGTCACGACTCTCTTGTCTAGTTGAACCCTCGAGACGGAACTTAATTTCTTTTTTGGCTCTGAAGTGAACAGTCATATCCCAGTATACAGGAGGTCAGTGGTCTCTGAGGAAATACACACGAAAGCTTCCAGAGTAACT
Source organism: Dolichallabes microphthalmus (assembly GCA_026413445.1). Classification (NCBI taxonomy): domain Eukaryota; kingdom Metazoa; phylum Chordata; class Actinopteri; order Siluriformes; family Clariidae; genus Dolichallabes; species Dolichallabes microphthalmus. Next base: position 6,161,673 of record JAOTQY010000048.1, read on the forward strand.
AAAAGTGTCTGTGATGGGTGTACTCCTACAGTATGGACAAATGGTCAAAAAAACTGATATAACCTGCTGTAGAACCTGGCACTCTTAGGGATTCTCAGTATTTATTTGTCTCTTGTGTTTTGCAGCATAAGTAATAAGGTGTTAATACAAGTTGTCAGAGTTCAGCATAAAAAAGATTGCTGATGAGGCGCTGACAGTGTTACAAGAGCATCAAGATGATGTGTTAAACAGACTTACACTAAAAGAAACACACTGTTTTGGAAACAAGGACTAAAAGTTGGACGGTTATGGCAGGACGGCAGATTTTTTTCTGGCAATCGGAACAGAAATATAATACGTGTTATCAAGGGCTTTTTGCAACACATTACTCACAGCGTGAGTGTTTCTGCGCTCTGACACAGGTAATGCTTATTTTATACATGAGAAAAAGCAGGAGTTTTAAGTGAGACCCACAGTCCTTATCTGATCTCGCAAATCCAGGAAATAAGAGATCATATCCAGACCCCGACAAAGTGGATAACGCTCGGGCGGGCTTATCTTTTTACTTTATAGCATCAACGATGTTTATGTTCATATTTCTGTTTCTCAGCCACTGTAGTTAAAAATGACTGGTTATGATGCAAACACTTTAATATGAGCATGAATGAGTTTTACAGTTTTGCTTTGTGTGTGTGTGTGTGTGGGGGGTGGATTCCCATAGATAATAAGAACATGTCAGATAAACAAAATAAATTTTAAACTAAACTAAAAACATTTGTGCTGCACATTTGTGGGAACATTGGACCCCTGGTAGGCCGCGGTAAACAAAGCCATTTGAGCGAGCAAAGCAGGAAAGCGTTTAAGACGTTTCAAGAGTGACGCGAACGCTACGTTTGTGTGAGCTCGCGGCCTTACAGTGGCGTAGTGGGAATTCCTACAGGGCAAAATAAAAACCTGTTTTGGGAAGCATTAGTAAACCCTCC
>JAOTQY010000048.1:6258640-6268961 GCA_026413445.1 Dolichallabes microphthalmus
ATATTGTAGCACACAGCTCCAAGCCTTGTTGCGTGGGTGGGCTCGCATTCTTCTTACTAAAAATCAAGGATGCCTCTTTTTTTTTTTTGCCTTGTTAAGAAAACGTCTCTGCATGAGTGTCTGGGTATATAATTTCTCTGGTTGCTCTCTGTATGTATGTAAGATACAACTGACTGTAATTCATTCCACCGTTCCCTTCATGTCTGGTTTAAATTTCTTTCCAATGTACATTGAAGGGAACATTTGGCTCTCTTTTGATGTCGAGAGTCTAGTTTTGTCATTTGAAGCGTCTGCGTACACTGTTACGTCTCCATTCCTTCTCAGCTTGACAGTTACACACCTTTGCCACAGAGGCTGATACAGGGAGCTACGAGCTGATAAGCATGAGAAACCTACTTGTGTCTGGTGACAGCAAAACCGTGAGTGTGTGTTTGCACGTGCGTGCTCTCATACACAGGATGGTGGTGGCGGTGGTGTTAAGAGGGCTCATGTGAACGTGAGGTGCATTTGGAGATGGAAGTAACAATTCTTCCCTGCCTCTCGACGCCACCTCTTAATTGTAACAACGGGGGGAAAAAATGCCCTTCTCAAAAAGATCCCTGTTTTGGTTCCTCTAATAAGCCTCTCACAGGCGAATGGTGGCTTTTTTTTTTTTTTTCCACCAAAAAGGCCACAAGCGTCTTAAGGAGTCACGTTTTAAGTGACAAATTGTTTCTCCAACAATGGCGCTATCTAATTGCTAATTGGAGCTCAGAGTCTAATAGAGCGAGGAAGGACGGAGGGTGAAAAAGAGCGAAAAAGAGGGAGAGGGAGAAGGGTCCTCACGCACACACTTGCTTTAGATGGCACCTTGAGTGGACACACACTAGGATTCAAAAGACCCAGCGATGGCACAAGTCCCAGCCTGCTCCTTTCTTTTGGTTATGGGTGAGCTCGGGACTCGTCTCGATTTTGCGAAATGTTTAATGGCCCATTGATTAAACCGGTCTGATGAGTGGCCTCTCTGACGTCTACATCGCTCTTTTGGCAACATTCCTCCCCTTTGCCCACACACGGAGCCAAGAAAACGGGAAGACTGTAGAATCAAGGGTAAAAATTTGCTAAAAGGAGGAAACGGAGCAGCGTGACTCCTCTATGGCGGGTTGACGTTTCGTTTCAGTCCCACCTTCTGTAGGTGTCGTAGTCTTTGAGTTCTCTGAGCCATCATCTGGATTTGATCAAGAGGTCACTTCCTAATGCTCCTAACCACAACCTGGCCACGGAGTCCTTTTTATTGTTGGTGCTGTTGGGTTGGGGGGGAAGGTGGTTGACAGCTGTAACAACACCTGAGACTAGTCACTTATCTCCCCCTTCGACTGTAGCACGAGATCGAGAGCCAAGTGCCAGCTCGAGTGCCTCGGCAGCCAGGAGCCGTACAGCACCGGTGTGGATGATCGTCGGTTATGGGGCGGGGAAGAAGTCTAGACTTAAGTTGTAGCATAAATTTAATCGCATTTCAGCGTCTGCTGTGGCTTAAGCCTCTGGCTACAGCAGGGAACTGGAGTCAATGGTCAGATTGTATCAGCAAATTAAGGCCTTGGCAGCGGGTGATCGCCAGAGTTGTAGGACAAGCAGCTGTGGTCCTTTTGATCTTCAAGCCTCTCTCTGTTGCAGTCCCAAGATAGCTGTCACTCAGACATGCCTAAAAATAAGACTCATTTTGAGAATGCACTATCCACCAATGATACCCTTTGCCTGTAGCAAGCATTTCCCAGATCCTTGAAAATTTGTCTGTCTGTCTATCTGACCCACTTGAGAGTCAAAAGGCACTTTGTCTGAAGGATTGAAAAAACAAAAAACTAAACAAAAAACCACAATGGCTTTAGAGGTGATGATTAAAAGTAGTTCGTGACCCTCTTCTTTAAACCGAGACTGAATGCAAGATCGTCGGTGCTAGCCTCTAGCATCCCTCGAGACAGCGCATTATATGCTGCTGTATTGTTGGCCTGCCTCCTGCCAACTGTGCTAGGAACAAAAGGCCGAGCGTTTATTAACAGACCCTGCTGTGTTAAAGGAAGCCCTGACCAGCCCTCCTTTCCTGATGATGGCCTTATCCTGGCTCGACTCTCTACCGCCAAGCAATTCGAAGGCCCTGCTAACAGCCAGGTAGATAGCCGCCACCACTGGAGAAGGTTACTTCATTGGTGCTTTGTTCTCAGCAGGAAAGTGCTACAGTGCGAAAAAAAAAAAAGTAAAGAAAAAAAAGTGCATAGCTTAAGTATCAGCAGTGTCAGCATTTTATCTGGCAGGTTCTCCATTTTAGATTGTCCTTCCTCTTCTAAAGAAGTGCCTTTGCTAACATTTAAATGCATGCCTTCTGGTAGACCTAGCTGGATTTTTTTTCCTGGGAAAGAAGACTATAAGTTCATACTTCTCTTTTTGACAAGATTTAGGGAAAAATAAAGACGAACCTGGGCATCATGCAAATGTAAACTTTTGCATAATGTATTCAACTTTCTTTAAATAGACGGAAGAATTTTTGCATCTATTTGAGGACGTTCAGTTACTTAAGTCTTGATTAAAAAAAAAAAAAAACCTACACTTCAGGCGATATGACTTCTCTTTTTACCAATCATATGACCAAACAGGAAGTGACAAATGAAGTTTCAGATGCAACAAAGTTGTTCAACATGGCTGATGTGCTTGTTTGTGACCTTGCCAATGCCAGTCATGGATGATTACTTTTGCAGTTTATCAGCTGTAGTCTGTCAAGTGCATCGCATTTACATTTGTTGCTTGTTCTTTCAGAACCTCATGTCACGCTGTCTCCTGCTATTGTCTGAAAGTGAAGAACATAACCTTACGATCCAAAAGCAGGTGGAAAAAAACGTTTTTCGAGTTGGATTCAAAAATGGCAGAACAGCGCCAAGAGTCAAACTTGCTTAGTTACTCTTGTCTATCTCTGGCCGATTTAGCAGATTTCTGGCACTCGCCCTTGAAATCGTCTCCACCTGGATGTTGTAGGCATCAGTCCAAACGCTATAAGGAAATAAAATACGAGTGTGAAAAGTTTGCAAGAATGGCTCACTCGCTGATACCCCCCCCCCCCAGTGGGACTTCCTGCACTCCAAAACGCATCTCGCTGACAGGAAAAGTTTATGGCGATCTGTAAGTCAAACGGTGGACCTTGCGGAAAAAGCCGTGAGCGTGAACCGTCACATTCCACACCTATGATGGAACCCGTGGCTTTTTGCTAGGCGCATCCAGGCGAGGTTGAGTCTCTTGTCTATTGGCGATTACAGTGGATCTTAGAAAGTTCTTAGAAAGTTGTTTTTATTATGCACTCTAGTACTTCAAACGTTATACCTTTGAAAAGAAGACCCATTCATGATGAGCTGTTGTCCGGGTTATTGTCTCACCTTGTTTCTCTTAATCCGAGCCAGAATTTAAGGCATTGACTTTTTTTTTAAAGTATTATTAATTAATATAAACCACCAATACGTTGCTTGATTGAGATTTATAGTGTGTTACATCATTTCAATGATGTAATTCTAAATTCCTTTTTGTTTGTTGATACCTGGACTCCATCTCTGACGTCCTGTTGGTCTGTAGGGTTTTCCTTTAATCTCTCTCTCTCTCACAAGGGGAAGGCAGGAGATTTACAATTGTCATGCCTCTTTCATAACATGACTTACCAGTAAAGTGGCAGACTTTAAGAGGCCCATTAAACGTATGTGGGTGGCAGAGCAAAAGAGAACAAGCAAAAACCGTGGTTTTTAGCTTCCATAAGGGAGGGTGTAATGAAGACCAAATGACTACTCAGGAGTCATTGATTTGATTTTTTTCCCCTCTCTCTCTCCCTCTTTCTCCTTCCACTACCTCCAGCATACAGCTTCACTTAACTGGAAAGTTTTGCCCTGGGGAGCGAATGCTTGTCAGTTCCTCTTACCTCAGACAACCGTTGCCATCCGTGGTGGTGAATTGGATGGAATGGAGCGCAGGGCGGGAGACAAATTACCCACGCTACACCCTGAGGGCGGTTGGTTTTCAGGGGTCGTTCTCTCAGGTCGCATGTAAGAAACATACATCTGTCACTGTAAAGGTAGCACTAGACATCTCTTGATCTGAAAATCAATTCACACCATGAGATGGTGGTACCTCTGCACTCTAAATCGGCTTACACCAATGGTTGACTGTTGCTTAAGTCGGATCTTTATAAAGCTTTAGTCGTAGCATTGGGCAAGTGGGTGGAACAGTGAAAAACGGTGCACTTGGTAGTTGTTGTTTTACAAAAGTCATTTTTTTTTTACATTACATTATTGCATTAAAAGCTTTTCTTAGTATAACACACCTTTTCTTTTCCATCGCCAGGAAAATAAAAACAAAACATGTGAAGGTTTTAGGTTTCGCTACATGATGCATACTTATCTAACTCGTTAGGCTCAAGGGTAGGTGTAGAGAGACCCATATCACTGTTTATGGTTCAGTGGTCAAAACAAACCTTTTATCAGGATAGTTACCTACACTGCTAGGTCGCCTTATCTTGAGAAAACATGGTCATGCTCTTTTAATGACCACTGACTCCGGCTCTTGGGTGTGAAGAGATCAAAACCAGCCGTGCCGCATCCATGCAGCAGCAGAAAAATTTTATAAAATAAAATAAATCAATCAGTGAATGAGATAAAAAATAAAAAACCGCTACACAAGGAAAGCTTGTCCAGACTTGGTCTTTTAGAGAGTGAACATTTGGACTGTTTGGGCAATATCAAATGTTTAATTCGTTTACTAGATCTGGCTTGAAGGGTTTGAGACTTTTACACGGCATGATGGTCTAACATGGCGCTCAGCAGTCAAACGCTAGCATCAGGACACACGGCATGCCTCGATGAAGCTGTATGATTAATTCTGACCACCCGCTTTTAAGCTGCTGACTTAGAAAGTTTCACTACTGCAAATGTCAAGCTCAGGAAATGTACAAATAGGTGGACTAGAATACCACTGTTTTTTGTCACATGCAAGAAATGTCAAGAAGAGAGGAACCTGTCGGAGTGCGAGGCACTGCCAGTTTCCTCGCTCGATAGCTAAGACCCATGTACGTGCATCCCTCTATCTTCTGTCGAGCCGATCTCTGTGAACACACTCTGTAGATACACTCTATAAATGTCCTAGGTGGGATGGAATTACGTTAGGATCGGCATCATCGTGGTAAATCTTTAGTTAAAAAAAATGAAAAAGAAAAAAAGTCTAAGAAAGACCAAGCTTTAATTGCTGCAACAAATTTATTAAGATATTTGGTCAAAACATTTTGAATAAGATGCAGGATTCCGGATGTTTTCTCACTATATTCTTTGCTTTCAAAGCAAAAAAGAAAAATAGTGAACCCACAATCTGGGGCAGGTTATGAATAAATACTGCGGAAAACAAACCATTAAAGTGTTTGCTAAGGATAAAAGTCTGACTTGAGCTAACGAGGAAGATTAGACTTTTACAATAAGGTTTGACTCGTACTGTAGTGGGATGGAGCGTGGAAGGAAAAAAAAAGTGCCCTCCAGTCATCTTCTTAAAGGTCAAAAGGTCAACTGGCAGCATCTGCCATCCAGCACAGTGGGATGTGTGGGCCATAGGGCCTAGAGCTACGTTCACCTACCTGGCAAAGATCAAGCTGGAGAAGATTGCATGTGTGTGTGTGCGTGTGTGTGAGCGAAGTCGTTATTAAAGGTGGTGGATTTTGCAGTTTAATAGTCAAGTATTAAAGATTAAAGATGTTACGTTCTTTTGTTGAGAAAAGAGGGTCGCACTCCCACCTAGGTCGATAAATAATTCATGCTTTTTGGAAGTAGGCCTTGCGTCCCCATGAGGAGCCAGCAGGCTGCTAGGGCTGAAATAGGCTTTATCATTGCCAACATTTACACGAGTGTGCTGTATATGCATATGCAATTAAACCGGAGTTCAGCTCGTCTTCAGCTTCGGTGTAGCAGCTTGCTGTTATGGAGAGAGAGAGAGAGAGAGAGAGAGAGAGCAAGAACGAGAGAGAGCCTACATTTTACTAGACCGTGTCACCCTCGCTATGAGGTGGCTGTGAATTAATGCAATAGCCACAACAGATGACTGGGAAGACGTCCATAATGAAAACGAACGGAACGCGATACACAAATAACACCTACCCGGCGTGTCAGAGCAGAGCTAATGAGTGGATAGGTTTCAGTTAGGGGAAGAAAAAAAAGGATAAAGAAAAGAAATACCTCAACAACATAACTCCCACACAATCTGTTGCACCACACATACACACACACAAACACACACGCGGTACGTGATATCGGTGCATGCAAGAGCCTTATCAGAGACAAACAGCTCAAGGGTTTTGCATTTCCCTCTCTGATGTAGTGAGAAGGTTTGCCCCGCTTTACATAACCGTAATGAACACACCTAAAGTGCTTTATTTTTAACCCACCTGCTGTGTTTTGACCAATTTGCTCTTTTTTTCTTTTTTTCCCCCGTCTGAATGGCGTACGGTTTAATGGATTTGTCCAGACTGCTGCTTTCATTGACTTTTAGATAGCTTTCAAATTTTCTGCGGTATTCGGGGAAAATCTGCTCACTCATGGGAAATGAATAGGCGAGACTGTAAGATGATGCATAATAAGAATTCTCTCACTGTGTTTTTTCTTTCATGCTATGTTTATCTGTACCATGTTCTCTCCTAATTTGGGTGTTCCTCTATATTGCGTTCTCGCTCACATTCTTATCGAGCACTCTCTCACAGTTCTCTCATTTGTTCTCTATGATATCACGTTCTTTAACGTCCTTCTAATCAAATGGTGTTCTCCTATATCATGTTCTCCTTCTAGAAGTTCTCTCTTATTGAGTTCTCACTCTTTAATATCCTGTTCTAATAACATGTTCGTTCTTGCTGTGATCGCCTGTGTCGTGTTCTCCCTCTCCTTCATTCACGCTTAAAGCACCCTCTCTCTTGTATTCTCTCTTATGGCTTTCCCATGCATGGTGTTCTCCCATATCACGTTCTCCTTCAATGAGTTCTCTCATATTGAGTGTATTCTTTTATATCCTTTCCTCCCTTACACTTTCTTCCACTAGGTGTTCTTTATCGTTGTCATCGCCTGTATCATGTTCTAACTCTCCCTCATTCCCTCAGTCGTATAAAGGGTCTATCTGAGAACGTTCTTTTCTGAGGTGTTCTCTCTTATGGCTTTCTCATTCATGGTGTTCTCCTTTATCCTGTTCTCCCTCACCTATGTTCTCCTCTATTGTTTCCCCTTAATGTGTTCTTGCTCATATTTTTTCTTCTATACCTCCCACAGCATGTTCTCTTGTGTTGTGTTCAATCACATGTTCTCCCATATCATGTTCTCCATCACAGTGCTCTCCCATATCATGTTCTCCATCATGATGTTCTCCCATATCATGTTCTCCATCATGATGTTCTCCCATATCATGTTCTCCATCACAATGCGCTCCCATATCATGTTCTCCATCATGATGTTCTCCCATATCATGTTCTCCATCACAGTGCTCTCCCATATCATGTTCTCCATCACGATGTTCTCCCATATCATGTTCTCCATCACAGTGCTCTCCCATATCATGTTCTCCATCACGATGCGCTCCCATATCATGTTCTCCATCACGATGTTCTCCTATATCATGTTCTCCATCACAGTGCTCTCCCATATCATGTTCTCCATCACAGTGCTCTCCCATATCATGTTCTCCATCATGATGTTCTCCCATATCATGTGCTCCATCAAGATGTTCTCCCATATCATGTGCTCCATCACGATGTTCTCCTATATCATGTTCTCCATCACAGTGCTCTCCCATATCATGTTCTCCATCACGATGTTCTCCCATATCATGTGCTCCATCATGATGTTCTCCCATATCATGTGCTCCATCACGATGTTCTCCTATATCATGTTCTCCATCATGATGTTCTCCTATATCCTGTTCTCCCTCACCTATGTTCTCCTCTATTGTTTCCCCTTAATGTGTTCTTGCTCATATTTTTTCTTCTATACCTCCCACAGCATGTTCTCTTGTGTTGTGTTCAATCACACGTTCTCCCATATCATGTGCTCCATCACGATGTTCTCCCATATCATGTGCTCCATCACGATGTTCTCCCATATCATGTTCTCCATCACGATGCTCTCCCATATCATGTTCTCCATCACGATGTTCTCCTATATCATGTTCTCCTCCAGCATTTCCTCTTCTTCTATGTTCTCTCGCTCTGTCATTCTCCTCCATCCTGTTCTCCGTCACCTTTTCCTCATCACGTTCTCTTCTACCTTTTAATATGTTTTAACATGTTCTTCTCGCTTAGACCATTCTCGTGTTCCCCCTCGGTGTGTCCTCCCTTATCACGTTGCCAGTCCCTCGTGCTGCGTTCTCTCGCACTGTGTGTTTCCTTTTCATCTTGTTTCCTCGCACCACGTTGTCTCTCACACATCGTTCTCCCTCGCCATTTACTCTCTGCTTAAATCTCGCACCGGCTTGTGTAACGCGTAGGAAAACAAACGTAGCAAATGCTTTGTGGTGTGATCGAAACTGTGCGGTATGTGTGTAGTTATGTTGTTGTTTGGGTCAATGTGGCAATGTTTATTTTACAGTGTATTCTAATGAAATGCCTGGATAGCAACGGTCTTGGCTGGGTTTCAACGAGGTCCTCGTGTACAGCGCTCCGACTGTAGAACGATGTTTCTTTAAGGAGAAAGCAGAGTTTTAAAGATTTCAAGCAGATTTCAAGCACAAAAAAAAGTGATATGATTAGGAATGAGACTGGATAATGAAAATGCATTGATGCTGTAGATAATATTAAACATGCTTTATGAATGGTTTCAAGTGGCTCTGCCTTGAAAGCCAAAACAATTACAGACAAAGTGTAGACAAAACATAAGCGTCTTACCTACTAAGGTAGAAAATATGTAACTGTTATTGGTTGTATTTTAGAAAATAATTACATTATTATTAGGAAAATAGGACGTAATAGCCCAAGTCATATTGCAGCATAAACCCTGTTTGTACATTAACTTTTTTCTATTTAAATTCCAATATATGCATTTCTATACGTATAGTATGACAAACAAAACCTTTAGAGAGCGGCATGATGTTTAACGACGTGGTTATGAAGCATTAAGGGAGTAATTTTGAATCAAAGCAGCTCTATGTTAATAGACAATAATAACCCTATTAACTGCCCACTTCCCTTCTGCATCTCCTTTAGTATGGAGGAAGTGCAAATCAGGTGACACAGCGTCTTGGTCAGATGGTACATTCTTTCTCAATGTGTTCGATGGTAATGGAAAATATCTGATTAACATGGACAAAAATCCGTCCGAGCGATGTGTGTGGGTGTGTATGTGCGAGGCGTTTCGAAAAGGAGCGAAGAAGGAAAATAAACTCAATGGGAATTTTAAAGTTGTTTATTCTGTCAAATAATATGACCCAGTGTTAGAGCTAAAAAAAAAGAGAGAGAGAGAGGGTATGAATAGGACAGAGCAGAAGACGTCTGAGAGGTGTGTCTGTTGCAACTGACGTTACGGTTAACGCCTGAGAAGCGCCAGTGTCAAGGTGTTAAAGCCTGATTAAGTTCCTCCTGTGTACATGCTGCTCAGACACGGTCACAGTGCTCACACTTCTGAAAGGGGAACTTGTCCTCCATGGCCCGTCACACCTTATTCCCCTCCTGGGCTGATAACAGACAACTTGATAACAGCGAAAGGGGGAAAAAAACAACAACAACCTGCTTGTGAACATGCAAAAAAACTTTTTTTTCCCCCTACGAATGTGTCAGGTCATTTTCCTGTTATATTTTTTAAAATTATGATTTTAAACAAAAATTAGCACGTAGGTGAACTTTTAAATAAAGCATCGAGCTAACAGCCTTGCAACCGAGGACTTAAAAATGGAGAAGGCAACCTCAGGGAGGATATGAACCACAGGCCCTTGACTATTGTTTAAATAGTATGTTTCGAGACAGTAGGTTTTTCTTGGCACGTGCACCGATGGCAACGCTCCCTAAAACAGACAGTTTCACAGGCTTTTGTGTTTTCAGAAAACAGATTTTTTTGGCAATCGGTCTAGGTTTCTCTTTCCATGGCATTCTCGGAGACGGTCAGAGCTCCACTAGTTTGAGATGACCTCTGCTCAGACCTCGTGTTATTTTTTGTCCTCTGTCTCCAAAAAATATAGCAGCGGCGAATGTTTACACGAGCAGCAGAAACGATCACAAAAAAATGAGCGTGTAGTGAAAGAAATATAAGCATACTGTACACTGTGAAAAAAGAAAAAGTTGATTTTCTGTTTGATTAATGGCTTTAAT
>JAOTQY010000048.1:6308368-6323677 GCA_026413445.1 Dolichallabes microphthalmus
GCATAATGCAAATATGAAAATATCTAAAAAGAGCCACTTGACAATAATGATGATCAGGGTTATACATAGGCTGTTTAAATATTTGGGCCCAGGGGCCAACAAGTTATGTGTTAAAAGTGCGTCACATACATAGTACCCCCACCCCTACTCACCTCGGGGGCAAGGAAAAAAAGTTCAGGCACAGGAATTTTTTCCACTATCACCCCTGCTTTAAGGTAATTATGCAACACAATAGGTGTGTTTACACTGACTTTAATATTCCACTAATAAAGGGAATAATAGCCCAATCAGAATAAAAAAATAACTTGTGTAAACAAAAGCATATTCTGATATAATGCATGTTTGCCCCACATAGGGTAACCTTAGTTGACGCGAGAAGTTTTTGGAAAGGACATTTTGCTTCAATACACAGTGTCCAACGTTACCCCCCCCCCCCACACCTCAATTATGACGTTTAAAGACCCTTTCAAGTTTTCCACATTTTATGTTTTACACTAATCCTAAAATGGATTCAAATGTTTTTTCCCCCTCAATGACGAGGTGAAAAACGGGTGTATGGAGTGTTTTGCTAATTTATTAAGAAAGAAAATTCCCATTTACATAAATATTCAGACCCTTTGTCATAACACATTGAATTGATTTGTTGTGCATCCTACGTCTATCAGTGGTCCTTGAGATGCTTCTGCAATTCGGCTGGAGTCCATCTTTTTGCATAATTGAATTTATTGCAATAAACGTGTATGGCAGAGTGAAAACAAAGCCATGAGGTCATGAGAATTATCTGTACACCTGCAAGACAGCATTGTGTCAAGGACATACACAAGAAAATTTCCGCGGTGTGAAAGAGATTTTGAAAAACCGAGAGTCTTCCCAGATCTGATTGATTGATTGAGGATAAACCTGCTTGGTCAGAGACTTAACCAAGAACCCAAGAGTCACTATAAATGAGATCCTGAGTTTCCTTGTAGAGACACGAGAGGCTTCCAGAAGGACAACCATCACTGCAGCAATCCACTAAACAAGGCTTATAAGGTAGAGCGGCCAGACAGAAGCAACTCCTCACTAAAAGGCACAAGATAGCCTGCTGGGATTTTAGCAGCCAAGTCCTTTTTAGTCCTTTTAAACCAGAAGAAGCAAAATCATTTGGTCTGATAAACCATAAATTTATACAGAAACAGATTAAGAAATATATTCAAGTTGCAGTTGAGACAGGTAATTTTGAGGAAGGAGGAGGCTGTTTTTCAGCTGATCCAAATTTTAGGACCACATGCCTTTAAAAGGCCAAATCTGTGCAAAGATTTGGATTCATTGTCATTTTCTGTCAGGTAGTCACACGTTCTGATGGCAAAGGCAAAAAAACTCCCTTTTTGAACGTGGTCGGGTTGATGAACTGCATAAGCAGCGTCTCTCACAGTGCGCCATCACTGCTGAGGTGGGACGCAGTAAGACTTCTTAATTTCTTAAATGATCCTGAGGGTTATGGAACAAAATAGTCAAGTGGAAGACCCAAAAAACTTTCACTAGCACTGAGCCGGAGGATCCAATTAGCTGTCCGTCAAGACACTGGACGACCCAAATTAAGGCTGTTTCTGGTGCTGACTCCAGCCCCATAACCATCAGACGGCATCTGAGACTGAAGGGCTTCAAAAACAAAAAAACGTCTTCAAAGACCTCGTCTCCTTGAACGCCACAGAACTGCTCGTTTGGACTTTGCAAGAGAGACCAAACATGGGACATTCAAAGGTGGAAAAATGTTTTATTCTCTGATGAGAAAAAAATGTAACCTTGATGGTCCTGATGGTTTCCAACATTACTGGCATGACAAGCAGATCCCACCTGAGACGTTTTCTACGCGCCACAGTGTAGGGGGCGCCATAATGGTCTGGGGTGCTTTTTCTTTCAGTGGAACAATGGAGCTTCAGGAAGTGGAGGGGCGTCAAACGGCCGCTGGCTATGTCCAGATGTTGCAGAGAGCATTCCTCATGACTGAGGGCCCTCGTCTGTGCGGTAACGACTGGGTTTTTCAACAGGCAACGCTACAGTACACAATGCCCGCAGGACAAGGGACTTCTTCCAGGAGAATAACATCACTCTTTTGGCCCATCCTGCCAAAGAGGTGTGGTCCTAAACTTTTGATCAGCTGTGAATCAGCCTGTTTCATCATTTCAATCGTTGTTTTCATTAAACTGAATGCTCAAAAAATGTTTTGTCTCACTCCCATTTCTTCTTGTTGCATGTTGAAGCTCTACTTGGAACGTTATTAAGATCCAACCATCCAAAATAAGATTTTTTGCCATTTTTCAAGTGGTCTTAAACTTTTGATCGGAACTGTATTTGTTAAGGATGCATTATATGAATATATTTATAACTCTTACACCTCTGTACTGTAAACATATCTGAATGTATCTGGCACTTAGCGAACCTTAAAGGGCAGAGTGTATAAAAATAAAAAAAAAGACTGAGAATAGGCTCATGTAAACAATTATTATTTTATCAGAAGACATTATTTTATTATGGTAAAATATTTTGTCGTATTTTGTTTGTAGTGGTTAGAATAAAAGACTCTTGTGCCCTTAATAGTGGTAGTTTTGAAGTTTTGACACAAAACGTCAGGCTGTGAAATTAGAAAGGGTTTTTGTTATTTATTCAAACTATGAAAATGAGAGAAAATCAAATCACTAGAAGCAGCATAGCGCTGTTGAGGATGTACTAGATAAAAACCCACGGAGCAGAGTTTCGAACACAGCCTCAAGGGTATTAAAAATAGTCTGAAATATTTATGGTCGTGCTGGATCTAGACGGGAGTTTTGAAATATGCTAAAGATTTTGGGGATGACTGTGAGGATCATGCTTTGTCAAGGGGGAAATCCACTGTCTATTTTGGTTAAGTCAAATTGGAAAGCAAAGCACATGACCTCTGGTGGTTTCAGAGCATCATCATCATCATCATCATCAGGGTTGTCCCAGCCTCCGTAATTGACAACCGTGATACCCTGTGTGTATATTTACGAAGCAGGGCGAACGGCATATCGACCACATTTTCCAGGGAAGAAGGACTGCATGTAACGCGATACAACACAGTACAAAACACACACACACACACACACACACACACACACACTGGAACTGCGTGTCTCATCTGTTTACTCCTTGTAGGAAAGTCAAAGCTCTTGACTGTGGCTTGGCATTTTATTTTATTTTATTTTTTATTTGCTTGATGATTAGAAAGGATCGATTACTTTAGGCTGTGGAGCTTGAGCAGATCTTGGGTCATAATTTAAGTGAATGCTTGAAAATATTGATAAGATTGCATGTCATCATCCCTGAGCTTCTTGAAAAGGTTGCACTAATCGTTGAGGAAGTTAGCAAAAACACGCAGACAGGGACTGACGCACACTCACTCGGTCATTAGTAAAAAAGCATACAAGGAAAAGTAGATTCTCCTCTGATGTTAAGACACTTTGGTTTAGTGCGGCACTTTTAATAGCTACCGTTATTATTGTTATTATTTTTATTATAACTCTACATGGACACATACTGTACATACCTACACACACGCACTAGAAGACTTTCTCTTCCTTTCCTCTCTAACAGTAGGCGGGTGAAAACCCGGGGCAAACCCTGAAATGTGTCATTTCTTTTCTAATACGTGTTTAGAAGATAAATCTAAAAATAACTTAGTCGTCCCCATAACCCCCCAAAACAAAAAAATAAATAAATATTGAAACAAAGATTTATTTGCCCCCAATCTTTTAATACTTTTAATACAAACATCTCTGCCTCATGTAAATTTTTTTTTTTTATCCATTTAAAACCGGACACGGTTAACGAATAGCGCCAGGTCACAAATGAATAATTCATTATCTCACTCTCGCAACCCCGTGTTAATTATAGGTAGGGAAATTTCTGCAGCCGTATTATGCCAGGAGCGAAGTCGGTCTTTCCAAAACGGCACCTTTCACTCAAAACACCCTTTCAGCAGTTATGAGGAGTATGACTAAGCAAACATGGCGAAAAGAGCCACCCACCATGTCTGCTGTCCTACAGGTTACCTTATGGATCTAAAACATCTGCCTCGGTTTCGTTTAGCAGTCGGCAAGCGGTGGAAACAAGCGGTGGGCGACAGTTATGGGCCAGTGACGAGGAAAAAGAAAATCCCGCGTCCGCCAATAGCAAAACAGCTTTCAAAGGATGGCATTTCGAGAGCTTTTAGAGCCGCCGAGGCTGGTGAAATGCTTCCCAGCAAGTTGTGAACTGAAAAACCACACTTGGGTTGATGCACTGTACTGTATCAGAGAATGTGTTTTGAGTGGGCGTGAAAGGAAATACAGGGTTATGGGTCAGGAGTAGTGTTCGTGTTTAAAACACACCCGTATTGCGTCACAGCTCTGACATGCTAGTTGTGATGCTTCCACGTTTGAGCAGAGGGCCAACAAGTTAATTTAGATGCTTTTATTCTACCGTGAAGTGACGATCGATTTTATGGAACGAAAAGGAATTTTTTGTGGTGGTGAAACAATACTTTCCAATGAATAACCAGTTTGAGTTCAGAATGGTGGGTGGACGCAGCGTTCTCAGGTTGCCAAGCATCACCACGAGGCTATAGATGGACAAGCAATCCAAATAATTTCTCTTCGGAATATGACGGTATTTAGGGATCACAATTTTGCCCAGACTGTATACATACGGCTTGCCACAGCATGTCCTAACAACCCCGCCGCAGCCCGACTCTCCGCTGGCATGCGCCTTTAATAAGTTACCAACCAACATCCGTCCACCAAGACTATGTTCAGCAGGCGTAGTCATCGTGCCGGACGCCTCGGATTCCAGAGAGCTGACTCGGCAGTGGAATTTGAGGACGGGGAAGCATGTTTCACGTCGCTCGTTTTCTGCCTCTCGTGGGATTTCAGTGTTTTTTTTTTTTTTTTTTTCCCTGCAGTCCGAATTCCTCAGGAGCAGTCACCTCTTTCTCTCTGAGCTTATGGGTGGAGTGGTATGAAAAATTCATGGAATGATAACTGCCCAACCTAATTTCAGTATGTCACGGTGTCCGCTTACAACACCCTCTTTTAAAGAAGAGCGCTATTAAGTGGTACATAACAGTACATATGTAAATTTAATGTTTTAATGCACCCTATTTAGCACAACGTCCTGCAAAACCGGTGTGTTATTACACCATTACTATGGAGTTATACTGTAGAAGTAAAACTGTACAAAAGTTCTGGAAGACGTTTTCTTTCTCTCTTGTAATAACTTTCTGATCTGTTTCCCCGAGTCTTAGAATACCTGTGGACTTTTGTTGCGTGCAAAAGAATTGAAATCTTATAACACACGGATCCATCTTGTCTCAACCAACGGACAGCGTAAATTTTTTCATGAATTTCGGTTACTTTTATTTTTGCATTTTTTTAGGCACGAATGCACGTACATGTGATTTGAACCGCACTAAAAAAAATGCAAAAGCTGCATCAAATTTCACTCATCACTTTGAGTTCAAAGACAGAAAAGATGCATGTCCCTGTTTTTTTATTTATTTATTTATTTATTTTTATTAGCACCATAACCGTGTGTGTTGCCTGAAACTTTTCCAGCAGGAAAATGGACCAAAAATAGAGATCCTGCTTCGGTTCTGCGTTTTGGTTTCTCTGTGCAGAGACCGCGCTGCGTACCGATGAATGCACGATAACAAAACCTTTTTTTTTCTCTTTTTTTCCCCGCAGCAGTTTCAGAGCACCCTCATGAGTTGTGTGATATAATGAACGAGGTTAGGATTTGCGTAAGAGCAACCGTCCCCAGATCAGTGCGAGAACGCGAGTTTAACCCAGAGCATGTCGTGGTCTCGAGGCCGCAGGCTCGCCACATCAAAGAAGCTGAGCTCGAAGCACAGCGAATAGGGGGTTGGGTTCATTTAGGGAGATGAATGACACAGCTTCAAAGCTCGCTCTCTCTCTCTCTCTCTCTCTCTCTCTGTCCCAAAGCTCTTAACGCAGACAGGGACACAGCCTCGAGTAGCACCCTTCACTTCACTTCACTTCACTTCATTTCACTTCACTTCACTTCACTGTGTGTCCCAGCACACTGATTATTGCCCCTCAGTAATGCACCTTAAACAGCAAATCGACACAAGCACTTTATTTATTTATTTATCTATATATAAATGTTCAAAAAGATTTTAAACGGATCAAAGGTATATCACTATTCTAGTTGTATTAATAGCAGCTTTCTTGTCTTTCTTCCAGGGTTTTATTTACGAGCTCTGTGCTTAACCTGGCCGAATTGGCGGCTCTGCGGCCGGACCTCGCCGCTCTGAAGAAGGTTCTCTACTTTCATGAGAACCAGTTGATTTATCCGGTCCGCAAATGCCAAGAGAGGGACTTCCAGTACGGCTACAACCAGATCCTTTCATGGTAATTCATCTACAGTAAAATGCGCTTCAGATGAATCCTGGTTTAATATTGTTTTTTTTTTTTTTTTTGAAGTAGTGCATTTCCTGTAAACCACAACCTCAGATGCATGCATAACAGTAAAGTAGAAGTTCCAGTGAAGGATATAATAGCAAAGCAGTCAGATGGACTGTGACTCTGCAGACATACTTCATCGTTAAAAGCCTTTGCTTAATTATGGCATCTTGTAATGCAGCTCTTGCCATGAATCCTGAATCACTGAATATCTTCATTAATCCCAGTGCAGCAATTACAACTGCCTTTTTAAAAATTATTATTATTATTATTTGGGAAAGGCTGCTGTATAATTGTAATGCTTTATGCTTATAGTCTGGCCACTTTGCTTGCTCAGTGTGAACTTGTGTTTGTTTATAATTACGACAATGCGCTGATATTTAAAAGGTTCGCCGCTCACGCTCTGCTAATTTGAATGCTAATTGAGTGCCGTGGCACAAGTCCTTCCTTAATGGCCGTTAATTTGCAGAACAATTAAAAACAACTCGTCGCTGTTCGAGTTTTATGTTTCATTAGACGGAATTAAATCAACATTACTAGTCCGCGTGAATATCTAATCCATGCTCCTGAGCTTTAAATGATTGCGTTCGCTTTATTATTCTGATTCCCGCTGTTGTTTCCTTCTCATTGTAACGTCTTCCTCTACCTCCAGCCTGGTGGCAGACGTGGTCCTTTTTAACTCGGCCTTCAACATGAACTCGTTCCTGTCCTCCATCTCCAGTTTTATGAAGATGATGCCCGATCACCGGCCCAAAGGCCTGGAGCAGCTCATCCGGCCCAAGTGCCGCGTCCTTTATTTCCCCGTCAGCTTTCCCGATGTCACAAGGTCGGTTCTCTCACCCCAGTCTTTGAATTCAAGGGATCACTGCTGCACTGGTTAAAAATTATATCGTTCTTCTTCTTCCTTTTTTTTTTCTTTTTCTTTGTTTTTTCTCTTCTTTAAGTCCACAGCTGATGAACTACACTAGTGTGCTTACTGGTAAACGGACCAGGTTGTGTAAGAAGGTGATTAGCTTTAATATCCTGCACTTGACACACTACTGTTGAAACGCGACTCACAAACAACGTTGCTGCTCACCCTCTCACACTCTAACTCGTCAACGTTATATGGGAATAAGTACTCATGCTTCATCAACATGCCTTAACTGTATTTAAATGGATCAGCGGCATTCAAGTCCAAGTTCAAGACTAGGACTTTTGATTGTGCAGAATAAACAACACTTGTGAGAGGAAAGACTCTGTATATAATCTCCAGCTACACTAATGCACTCATCCCAGAGTTTCACTAGTGCTTGGATACCAGAAGGTAGAAAGTTTTCTTAGAACTCCAGAGCCATGATCGGATTGCCTGCTTCACGTCTAAAACTGCTGGCCTCCCAGGAACTCCTTTAATGCCACAAACATGTGAAAATGCGTTGGACTGAAGGTCAGGACTGGACAGGGGGTGATGAGCAGTGTTTGGTGTAACGCATTACAAAGTCCTCGGATTACTTTTTTGATGTAACAGGTAATCTAATGCGTTATGTCCGCCATTTAAAGTACTCAGTTATTTAGTTACTTTTTCAAAAATTTAATCTGTTATTCAGAGAGTTTCTGTAATTCGTGAGCCAGACAGCAGACATTCCCAATCCGTTAATGTGTGAAAGTCATCCTACAAGCCCCGCCCCCGTTATTCCTGCTGTTATACCCCTTTCTCACCTATGTGAGGACCGACGCGCGGAAAGATGGAAACCTAATCACAGCACCAAAACTGGCGGTGAATCATGATGAACTGTACTTACGGCTACTGCGCGAAACCGCGTAGGTGAGATAGGGGTATTAGTAGTTAACAGATTGTGGGCCAAACTTCGCTGAGTGATGATGGTAGAATAATTATAAAGGACTTCACTAAAACAACATGCATGAGGAATTACAAAGGAGTTTTCATTTTCTGCTGTACTCGAACTAGTTACTTTTATCAGAAAGTAATGCAGTAACGTAACTGATTCTTCTTCTTTGTCTTTCGGCTAATCCCTTTCAGGAGTCGCCGCAGCGAATCATCTGCTTCCACCTAACCCTATCCTCTGCTTCCTCTTCTCTCACCCCAACCTCTCTCACTGCATCCTTTCTTCTTCTCTTTCTGCCTACGACCACGCCTTCCTCCTCTCCTTTTTCGACCAACAGCAGCCCAATTTCCACCACACCCTGTAGGTCAAGAGCACCGGTAGCAGTCGTTGTTAACCCGGGCCATGACCGATCTGGTATGGAATTCGCATCGATTGATTTGGCAAATGTTTTACGTCGGATGTCCTTCCTGCCTCTGCATTTATCCAGACTTGGGACTGCCACGAGAAGACACTGGATTGTGCCCCCCTGTGGTTGCATTACCTTTTAAAGACCGTAATTTTGTAATGTAATTAGTTACTTTAAAAAGTAACGTCCCCCATCACTGTGGATGAGTCAGTAACTCCCAGACAAGTTCCTGTAACGTGCAAGGTTACATACGGTAATATATTAATCATATACTCAACATGGCCATAAATATGTGGACACCTGACTATCTCACACGTATGTTCTTTTCCCAAACGGTTTCCACGTAGCTGGAAGGGCACATTTATACACTTTCCTTTTACTTTCCTTTTTGGGTCTACGAGACCCAAACCTGTTCCAGTGCACGCAACTCGAGCCCCATGAAGACGTGGTTTAGCCAAGGTTGGAGTGATGAAATTGCCTGCGATGTAATTAATTAGCTGAGGATATTGTGCACTGGTTTAAACAAAAATAACAAACATTAGAATTTGCCTCCTAAACACCAGGTATTTTAACAGCTATTATTTCCATTATCCGCTTTCCTGTTGTTCTAAAGCAGAAACGATGCTGAAACAAAATGTGTGGACCGATCCAAGTCCATTTGAATGCGTTCCATCGAAACAAACTGAAATTAAATCTAATAATAAAAGGTCAATTGTAGAAATATGTGCTGTTGTAACTGGTTCATTAAAATACCTTAAACCATATACACCAATTAGCCAGAACACTAAAACACGACTCACATGTGAAATGAATAACCATCATCTCGTTGCAGTGGCACCTGCCAAAGGGTGGTATATATTTGGCAGCAAATGAGCAAACTAATCATTTGTCGAAGTTGATGTGTTGGAAGAAGGAGAAATGAGCAAGCGTTAAGATCTGGGTGAAATTGTGAAAGCAAAACAATCGAAACAAGACCAAGTAAGGACAACCAGTAATCCAGTGACAGGGTCACAGCCATCCAGGGGACACTGATGCGCTTGGGGAGGGAAGGCTAGCTTGGATAATAAATTTAAGCTGGTTCTGATATTAAAAAAAAAAAAAAAAAAAAAAAAAGTCAGTACACAAAGTTCATCACAACTTGCGGTCTATGTAGTGCAGCCGTGTCACTGCAGACTGGTCAGTAGAGTTCCCATGCTGACCAGTGTCCACCAGTGCCTACAGAGGGCATCAAATCTGCACCATGGAGTAATAGAAGATGGTTTGTTGAAGCATGGTTTCTTTTTCTGTCTTGTGAATATACCCTGAGAATATCGTTCATGGGAAAGTGTTCAAGGTGTGTTGTCCTGGCGTCCGGAT
Organism: Dolichallabes microphthalmus; assembly: GCA_026413445.1. NCBI lineage: Eukaryota > Metazoa > Chordata > Actinopteri > Siluriformes > Clariidae > Dolichallabes > Dolichallabes microphthalmus. The sequence goes on from JAOTQY010000048.1 coordinate 6,318,415, forward strand.
TGCCCAAACCTCCATCTGGTCGAGGATCTTTGATCGAGGTCTGATCCACACCTCCCAACTTGCTGCTAACATCTTGGTGCCACAATAAACAGAGCTCTTATGGAGTCCAGGCCCCAAGAAGTCAGACCTCTTCGGCGGCACAAGAGGATCCTAGGCAGGTGGTTTTTAACGTTACAGCTGGTCAGTGGAGGTGAACAGTTTCTCTGCACACTTGCTTCCCTGATTCACTCTCATGAAAAACATTTGCGTGCACACGATTTGCGTCAGCTAGAACTCATTTCACTGATCACACATTCTGAAGCTGTTCCACATACCCGGGTCAGTCGTCCTCATGCTCTCTGTTAAACATACTGCTTAATCACCAGAGGATGTTTCATCAGGTTACTTGTGTCATTCGAATGTTTTCACAGAGAGCACAGTTCGTACGCTCCGGGTTTGTTTTGGGGTCGGTAATCGTAAACAGTGCATCCAGATCACTGTCATTTTGCGTCGTCTGTTTATTAGCACGACCCTGTAAGTCTTATGTGGCATACAGTAGGATACGTTATAAAAATATGCAGCGTATCTTTAATATAAAACATGCACTCAAATCTTCTCTTAAATAAATTAACTTTTCCCTGAAAGTGAGTTCCAAATTTTATTAAAATGTGTGGGGTTTTTTTTATAACCAAACAACCAAACCCAGACTGCTATCACAATACAGTAATAGAGATTCTTATCACAATAACTGATTTCGCTGATATAATTGATGGAGATGAATAAACACATGGTGATGAATGAACGTAAACGATGCAAATGTTCTTCTCATATCACTACTTTAATGAAGATACAGGATGCATGCTTAAATTGCTTAAATGAGTATGTGTGTGTGTCACAGCTAAGAGGCACTGTAAGTGAACTGACAGTAATGACGCAGGGATCTCGCCTACAGTGTTTCTCAGCTCATTTTCAGATGCTAATTTGGCCCATCCTCAGGAAAATCACCGAGTGTAAGAAAGTGATTATGTGCATGATCTGTCAGCATGCCCAAGGAATTCCAACCAACATTTGTTTAAGGATTTAGAAAGTATATAAAAGAAAATACACCAACAGGGCAAGAGACAAACGCACGTTGAATTGAAACATTCATGAATATTTCTTTTGTTAAGACCTTTTTTTAATGATGTAATAGTTAAGTATTCAATTGCTTAATGATGTCAAAAGTAATTAAGCTTTAAGGATGCTGAACACAGTTTTCATAAAGTCTATTTCAAATTTAAGCCTCTGCAATAAAATAGTCCAAGACGTGAGGTTGTTTTTATAGTTAAAAACAAGAAATCTCGGATTCCACATTTCCATGTACCGTATGAGCAGACCGATCTATACCGCTGGACCATTATGGTCAATTTCCAATAATTTTCCAATCGTTTTTCATTTCATTACATTTCCTCCTTCAGCTTCAAATGCCATTTTCATTTAAGTGGCATTAAATGTTTCCTGGAATGACCGTACCATTTGTCTTTGAGGCACAAAATAGACAGTTAGTACCGCATTGATCTAAAAGACCATGATTTAACAATGACACGGCCTCCCGTGTGACCGAAATCCCAGTACAATTAGCCTCCTCAAGAGGAAACACTACCTCACTGATCTCCTCCCAGGATTCCATTGTCTGGAAAGACAGGTTTTCATTAGCTCATTTAACTCGATGCAGATAACTGAAGCTACGTTTTTTCTTTTTTTTTTTAAGTTGTGGAGGGGAAAAGAGGGCTCTTTGGCTGGTTTTAAAAAGCCCTTCAAAGCCATTGATGTGACTCTCAGAGGAGTGGCCTGCCTCCAACGACTGACTCGTGGAATGATTGTGTTGCCGAAGCAGATGGCAGGATATCCTGCTGCAGAGATTCCTTCAACGAGATTCAAAAGGAAACGGCTCCATATCAAAGTTTCACAATGGCAAAGTTGGAAAGTCAGATGAAAGCCACTGGGATGTGGAGTAAGTCTCGTTCTGGGCCACGTAATTTCGCTGTTGAAAAAGCTTTCCTGGTTTAAGACTAGTGAAGACTGATCTCTAGATGGAAATCAGTGGCGCACAACTGGGAGGTTCACATCGGGAGTGATGATCTGTATCTTTTCACAAATATAATGTACAAAATATTCAGTGCTAGACATCAGTTCTGGGCGAGTGTATTTCCTGTCTCGCTGTGAATGTTTTTTTTCACTGTGCTTTGAGGTGTAGTGATTGATGGACGTTAATTTAACACTACCACGAAGATGAATTGGATTTTAAGACGATGTTGAATGCAGATATCTCGCAACTTTGTGGAGATATATTTAATTAAAGAAAAAAAAATCAAGCTCTGCCATGATTTTGCCAACGACACAACGGTCCTCCTGTCTTATTCCATAAACAAATTTATTCAGCACACTATTCTGCACTATTCTTCCTTAAGCTCAGATCTGACCGGTGCTTGGCCTGATGGAGGTCAGGAATACTTATCAACTTGGCACTAAAACTCTGAATCCTCATATGTCACATCACTCATCCTCTAAAGTTTTTTTTTTTTTTCTCCCTCAATCTCTCTGAAGCCGTAATGCTGTCGGAACGAGGAGATGAAGAATCCGGGGCTTTCTTAATCAAACCGTCAAGCGTTTAATCTTGTCGGTGGAACATCTGGCAGGCACCTTGTCTCATTTGTTTCATTCAAGTTAGATTGTAACTCGTTGTTCTTGTAGGATTGGTCTTAAAAAAAAAAAAATGGAAGAAAATAAAGAAATGATCTCCAGGCTCGGAGTCACGATGACTCCACAGCATGTCCCCTGTGAAAATACTCCAACGGTAAAACCCAAAGGTACAGCATGCTTCTGATGTGCGGATTGCATGTGCCAGGACTGAGCCACAATCGAGTCCATATGGTGCTTTGAAGTGCTCGGAGCGAACCATGATAAATAGGGACGAAACACTGACGAGGACGGAAATAATATAACTTGAGATATTTGTCCTAAGTAATTGGGTTTGAAAATGGGTTAGAAAATTTGGAATAATACTAAATCTAATATAAAAAATTTAAAGTTAGATTTTTGTTTATATCTTTGGTTTAATGATGTGGAATACTGAACGATAATGTATTTGGTTTTCCCCATACAGGGGAACAGAATGATTTAAGCCTGTAATGTGAATAAGATTATACTTTTAAAGCAAACAAACAAACAAAAAAAAACACTAGTACAATGTCATCTTGTAGCACTTTTCCTCTTATTCAATTAATATTTGAACAGTTAAAACAGTCCTGTGCTTGTTTATGTTCTGCATTCCTTGGACACTGGAAACCCCCTAAGGAGCATCTGTCAATAATGCAGAAGATAATTTTGTTGCTCTGTTAAAGGCCACTCCTCTGCAGACTATTTTGTATTATTATTGATATATAAAAATAAAGTTTAGGTCCATTGTATACGAGTCATTCTATAATTTGGGGTACATTTCACATAAGCACAAAAGTACAAAAACTATGTACTTTCCCTTCACTGTAAGATATCTTCTAGTCGCAAAGCTTAAATATTAATATTTGTTTATGACTGCTTATGTACGTGACCCATAATTTCAGTGATGTAGGACTTTCATGGCTGAGCACGTCTCATTTTTATGAACAGTTTGACCTCAGATTTGAACAAATAATATAATTACAATAATAAACAATCTGGAAACCATAACCAAATGTAACATCGTGTCAGTGTGTTATCTTTGTTTATGTATGTTTTATGTCTGTGTTATTCGGTACACAACCATTAAATATTTACAAACATGGAAAGGAACATATCACATGACAGACCAGATCTCATATGGAAACAGAAAAAAAACGTACTGCATGAAAATAGCAAGAACTACAGCATGTTCTCGGTAAAACATCTCGGCTGTTTTGCTTTTAAAACTGCACAAATCTTTATCTCATTATTATTATGGACAACATCTCATTATTATGATAATTTCACTATTTCCAACATAACTCAAACTGTATTAAGTAGTGAAAGATTTAGTACATAATAATACAGACATGATAAACATATATAGCTAAATTTGTCCCAAACATAATATGATACCAAAGACTTTTTGCACAATACTGTGGTTCAGTCAATTAAAATACTCACTGACAATGAGCTATTACAAATAAAAAAAGTACATTTACCATTGTGTGTTTAATCCTTACATCACAAGCGGCACAGAGTCGTGCCAGCAACATACTGTAGCATAGGTCATTGACAATAAAAAAAAATCTGTATGTACTTATGTGGGCGCCTTGTTGGCGTGTGTTAACAGGGATAACTGATACGTTTATTATTATTATTTATTATTATGTTCTGATAAGTCTGGTAGAAGGAAAGTTATTGTTACTTTTATAACATGTGAATTTACTGATACCGGAATATGGAAATAACGTCACAAAATTGTACAACTCTCAAAATGAGCATGTTTTTTTTTTCATTATACATAGGAACCACCGAAACAACTATAAAAGCACATGATCATGTGCGTCTGTGCTAATTTTTTTATTTCTTTGCTCAGTCATGCTTGTATTGTTAGTTTAAATAAAATGAATTTCATCATTTTGTGCTGAAAAACAGGATGTCACCCTGTACTGCACAAGCCTGAGCCCTATGTATGTTTATTAAAAAAAATAAAAAATAAAGCAGCAAAACTAAAAATGGCTAAAATACTCTGGGATTTAAGAGGTAAAGTGTATGCCACATCGAAGGATGACATCATGTGATGCACGCGCTTGGCACTGGGATAATGATCTTGAAATTATTTTCAATTTCAGTCATTTTTAAAATTAAAGGGCAATTTATGTATACATTTGAATTATTTAAATGAGGAAAATCTATTTAAAATATACCTTCTTATTCAATGTTTTTTTTTATGTTTTCAACATTGTATGAAGACATTGATCAATTATTACAGAACTTATAGTATATAAAGTTATGTAGTCAACAACAGACCAAATTATGTTTTTTTTTATATTTTCAATCCTTCAAACTAGTTACTCTTGCCATTCTCTCAGTCAGCTTCATGAGGTAGTCACCTGAAATGGTTTTCCAACAATCAAAAGTTCCCAGAGGTGTTGAGTACTTGTTGGCTGCTTTTCCTTCACTCTACGATACAACTCATCCCAAACCATATCTCAACTGGATTTTGATTGGGTGATTGTGGAAGCCCCCTCCTTGAACCACCACCTTATCGTGGTGGAGGGGTTTGCGTGTCCCAATGATCCTGGGAGCTATGTTGTCGGGG
>JAOTQY010000048.1:6349072-6365828 GCA_026413445.1 Dolichallabes microphthalmus
ATAACATTTGTATCATGTGCTTTTTCTGGATTTTTGGTTGATATTCTATCTCAATCCTTTACCATAAACCTATGATAAAAATTATAGACCCTTCATTTCTTTGTAAACTTAGAAAATGTGTAGGGGATCAAATACTTATTTCCCCCACTGTATAAAATGTTTCTAAAATTGTTTAGCTTGACCCTACAGAAATATACAATATAACTGGGATTGAATGTAAACGTAATTCAAATGACAAGCAAAAGAAATTATTTACATGAATACACAAGTCTTTATGACACAATGGTTAAAAGAAAACAAAGAGGCAACAATGTAACCATTTACACATCAAAAAGACTAAACTGCTCACCAGGGTTCAAAATGCTTTAAATTGATTAACCGTACTGTAAGTGACCTAAATGTTCATTTATAGGTCTAGGAAGCTATTTATTGCTATTACTGTACATTTTTAATGTGACTATTATCAACTCATAGCCACTGAATTGTTTTATATTGTACAATCTTTTATGTGCGAAGACAAACCCAAGACAAAAGCTGCACAAAGTATACTTGGTTTAAAACTTCAGTAAGAAATGCATTTGCTCAGAGGGCTAAAAAGTCCTGCAAGTGCCCTTTTTCTTTACATTGTTTCACATAAAAAAAATGTACAAATAGTCCTATCATAAAATGGCTCCTTTTACACCGATCAGCCATAACATTATAACGAAAAACATGATGCCCATTATTGTGTATATATATTCCCCTTGGAATACTGGACAGCGCACGTCTCCACAACACCTCACCTTTTCTGTGGAGATCAGACCGGATGGGCTGACTTTTGTCTCCTGCGGCCATGGGTGAGCCTTGGGTGCCCATGATCCTGTCACCAGTTTACTGGTATATAATTGATAATCAGTGTTAATGTTTTGTTGTGTTAATGTTATGACTGATCGGTGTATATTTCAGCACTTGTTACTTGGATTCTGGTCCAAAAATCTCCACGCATTCAATGAGCATGAATTCCACTATCTGGTTCTGGTACAGCATGTTGACTGCCATGTTCCCTGCATCAAGCTCAGGCCACATAAGAGTCGGTCCAAAAACAATGCTGACGCCTTGGCTCGACATGAGGTTTTGCCTTGACTTTGTCAAAACTCTGTGAAAAGAAATGCGAAAGTGGAACGTTAAAGAATGCAATAGAATATGCCATCAATAAATGAGCTTGTACCTTTAATAAATCACGATCACAGCTTAGCAGGATTACTTAGTAGTGCCAAACTGTTATTGGTCTTGCCATTCTTTTGCTAATGTGCTGTGCAGACAATTGTAAAAAAAAATTTGCCTAGGGGCATCTAAGATGTGGCTAGAGGGCAAAGTTGATCTGAGGACTCGAGCTTAGTCTTTTGGAGGTATGTAAAGAGACTTAATGTATTATCCCGGAGAGCTGAGGTTTGGCTGGATCATTTAAACAATTGCTACTGGGGTACCAGAGGGCTCTTAGGATGAATCAAGACAGAGCCTTCAACCTCTGTAATGGGATGAGGCCTGGAAAAAGAGGGTGGGACTGTGGCTGAAGGCTATACTCCAAGTTGTCAATGGGATCATGACTAAGAGCTCTGAGGTGGACTGTGGAGGCTTTAACGTCCTGAAAAAAAAAGGGTCTTGTGGCTTTTCAGTGGCAAAAATGTTTTATACTCTCTCTGGTTGCATGTCGTTATTGTGATGCCCTGGATGTTCTGTAGTACGACAAAGGCCTGTCCCTTGAAGTGATGCGTATTTCCACAGATTCATCCATCAATCATCAATTAATGTTCTGCAAATAATGAGCCTAATGAGGAAGAGGAGTAATGATGTGGCTGTTCATGACCTGTTTTGGTGTGTGTTCCTGCCCTATAGAGACCCATTTAATCGGAGCAACGTAACCTAAAAGGGCAGCCCAAGCACTTCCAATAATCCCCTTTTTAATGCGTATAATTAACCTCGGCCATTTCGTTTCCCTTGTACATCATAGCCAGACACTCGTCCTGCCACCAGCATTTTAACCTAATTAGCACAGTGTGATGTAAGGATCTTGGCTGCCATTGCTAATGGCGCACTAATGATCTTAAAGAGGGAAAGACTTCATTTCCGAAGTGATTTTTTAAAAGGTTTAATATGAAGCTTTTTCCCATCTTTCTAATCCTGTAGTATTTTTTTTCTGTAATTATTTCATTAGGTTATCCCTGTACCTTCATTGTCCCCTACACAATTTGCATTCGTTGTAGCTGGACTAAATTAATAATAATGGTGGCCGAGCTTTAATTAGTTCATTACTTTTAGATGAGCACTATCATAATTTATTGTACATGATGTAACACAAAAACCACACAAGCAAGTACGATTTGCTTGTTCAAATAAGATGTAGGCCACTGCAATATTCTATTGAAATTGTATACTTTTGCAAATTTTCTAGTAAAATTAGCCGTTTATGTGGGATGTTCAAGTCAAACCGGGACTTGTGATGAAATTTCTCCTGAATGAAGGCGTAAAACTTGGCACTATATGGTGATTAGAGTCCTAGTAACAGTAAAACTTTGAATTATGTATGCATTTTAAAGAAGGCCGTACATCCATGAATGACGATCCTGGCTAAGGTGGCTCGGAGCCCACTGAACAAGTAGAACGCCTAAATCCTTGAAAATCGACGGATAACTCGTCACTAACTTGCTTAAGTCTGTGAAAACAGTATTCACAATCACCAACACCGGTTTTACATTACAGGAACTCAGCTGGGAGCTATTGCAACAACTCCCGTACAGTCCTGACCTCGCTCCAAGCCATTTGCACATACACTATTTGGACCGTTAAAGGAGGTCCTTGGAGGCCAGAGTTTCAGATGTGAACCAGGCATCTCGATCATGGCTTTGGCATACTGTGAAAACTTTCTACCTTGATGGTATCCAGTAGTTAAATACTGGGATTAATGCCATAGCGTAGCAGGGGATTATATAGAGAAATTAGTTTTTAAAGTAGTTTTTACTCTCATAACCAAGTTGTATTATTCTGCGGATTCAAAAATCAGTTTGACTTGAACACTCATCATTTATGAGGGCTTAAAGACAATTGCCCTCATTAGACTGTTTCAGTTGACTGAAGCATGGATACTGAGGACCAGCTTGACTGCGGGTGACTGTGCTGCGCTCGATCGAATCGGACAAATCATAGATACCCCGCATGAAATGCAACAAGCGCTACTTAAGATGCCAATGGTTATTACTTAGCATCTTGTTTGTGAACAGTACTTGACATGAAATGGAGGACAGCATACAATTGCCCCTGTTCCCCCACCCACCCACCCACCCACCCCCCCCCGCCCGTCTAGGAAGCTCTTGCTAATTGGGTCAGCCTCGTTCAGTCCTTAAGGATGAGATGAATAATAAATTAAGGTTGGGATGAGGCACTGGAGAGGAGGCATTTCTCCAAGCTTTAAATTATGTCATTAGTACAATATGGCCTTAACTTAGAACAGTGACGACAGACAGTACCACTGAGTAGACCTGTCTAGCTTATTTTAGATATTATTGTTTAATGGTAAATTAGCTTGTTTTGTTCTCTGGATGCTATATGTACTACAGGAACATCTACTGAATGGTAACTTCTTGGTTACTTTATTAGGAACTCCACACTGATGTTGGGTAGGGTTCTCCTTTGTTGTTAGGGTTGTACGTCTTGGAGAGATTTATTTCAGATTCTATTCCGTGTTGAGATGATTGCATCATATTATTCCTGGAGATTTGTCAGCAGCAAGTTCATATTGTGAATATCTCATTCTAATCTCAGAGGTTCTGTACTGAAATCTGGTAACTGGAGAAGACCACTGACCTCATTGTTAGATTTGTGGTTAGAGACTTATTTTGTTTTGTGATGACATAAGGCTTTATCATGCCTGAAGTAGGCATTATTTAATTCAAAACCTGTGATCATAAAAGGATTCACATGGTCAGTAGCAATACTGTATGCGCATAGGCATTCAAAAGCGGCTCGATTGGTATAAAGGGGTCCAATGTGTGCCAAAAAAACATTCCACACACCATTACACCACCACCACAAGCCTGACCTTTTGACACAGGGCAGGTTGTCTCAACATTTATCCATTCTGCCCCTACCTTCTGTGTGCCTCAGCAGAAATCAAGATTCATCATACCAGGTGGTGTTTTTCCATCTTCAGCTGTCCAGTCTCATGTACCCTCTATATCCTGTTCAAGCCTGACAGGAAGGAGTCTGGTGTAGGTTGACATACTATGCAGTCTGAGAAGCTTTTCAGCACACCATGGATATAAAGAGTGGTTATTTGAATTCCTACAACCTTCCTGTATGTTCAAACTATTCTAAATTATGTCCTGTTATGCAATCGGAGAACTGATGTTCGCTGTACGTTTCTTTTGTCTTTCTTACCATTCCGTGTCAACTTAACAGGCTATTGTGCATGAAAATTCTAGGAGATCAGCACTAAAAATCCTCCAACTAGCCCATCTGGCAGCAACAAGCATGCCACGATCAAAGTAACCAAGATCACATTTTTTCCTCTTTCTAATGTTTGATGTGCATATTAACTGAAGGTTTTGCCCTGTGTCTGCACCATGTACAGGTGCTCCTAATAAGGTGGTCAGTGAGTGTATATCCATTTCTTTTCCTTCTATACACAGGATGGATTGAATTTCATCTAAACGTCTTTGGTAAACATAGGTGATCCTTAAAAGACTTTGTCTCAGATCGAAGGAAACCGTAAATCTTGTGTTGTGAACATGATTGAAGAAGAAAGCATATGCTCCTTAAAGAAAATTCAGGAATATACAAATCAACAAAGTGCCTCATGAGAAACTGACTAAACTAACTTGTATCATTTGAGCTCTCGGGTTGGGGGACCTGGCATATGCAACCCAGCAAACTTTATCACTAGAGGCAAAAGGGCATGTTGCATTGGGAGAGACTGGAGGTAGGGGGAGGCTCATCAATCTGAGATGAGTCCTCCAGCCCTCCTGTGCAGGGTGGTAAATATGCAAAAGGGTAAAGTGGGATGAAACACTCCTTCTGGGAGATGGAGTCTAACCATATGGCCAAGTGATTTTTATGTAATTTGCTTTCTGACTTTTTTTTTTAAATATTGTTTCAGTGTCTGCACTTGTGTCTAGTTAAAAAGTGCTGTGTAATATGCTTAGCATTCAGTGTGATTTTAAAATGTGTATCCTTGTCCATAAGATTGTGCTTGTTTTGGAGAAGTTGTAAAGTCTGTTAGTTGCAAACAAGAATGTATGATCGCATGTATCCTCTGACAAATGTTGTTATTTTTCTGGGCTATTCATTTGCTAACAACATTCCTTCTACTTTTGAGACATCAAAGCCAGATGAGAGACATACTTTTTTTTAGGGTCCTGATCAGCTTATTCTGGCCACAAAGGTCGATCCAGGTTTCTCCGGCACAAAAAGGAACCTTGAATTACCAACAAAAATGCCGCAACCTACCATCTTTTAAATCACTTGCGGCAAATGGGAAATATGAGTGGCGGTGACAAAAACACCCACAAGAAAAGACGTAAATAGCATGGCTGAGCGAGTGCAAGCTCGAGAGAGCCGGTTGCCTTGACCACATCATCACAATGCGAATACACAACTGCTTTATTGAACACAGGCCCCAATGGGCCAGAGGAAAACGGGAACATTGGTTCCACACGGGCATACCACGCGCCCACAACAAAGGGCTTTCGACTTCATAAGGCTCTCCGCCACTCCTCGAACAAGCCGAGCCAAGGAGAAAATGTAGCCCACAACACAGGCATAGCTGCAAGGGATTCTGGGTCACACTTAGCTGCTGCATACCTGTTTCACTAAAGAAACACTTTCTCAAAAACCTGTCCAATATGATGAACAGAGAAGAAAAGATAATTGGAAGAAGTTTGGTTAAGAGCTGAGTTTCTCCTGTAGGCTTTAACTTGGCATGACAGGTTTTTGGTTAGAGCAGATTTGAAACTAGGCTCAAATTGCTATAACTTAGATTGGCGTTTCCAGATTTATAGATTGAGGAGGCTGTTTTTGTTTGTTTGTTTCCAATTGCAGCCAAACCATGTAGCATTTAAGGCTTTACAAATGAAGGGAAATTTTGCATCGTTATTGACAGTTGGAATAGTGACATGCCAAGCAAATATCTACAATGAAAACATGCATTCAGACTTCATTTGCTACTAAAAGTTACTTATTCATGGATATCATTCAATTAGCACTTATATTTCCCCAGAGCTTAGTTTGAAAGAACACCCATTATTCAGATTTATTTGTGTTCAAGTCAAACCGGGACTTAAAACAAATTGAGATCTACAGAAGACTTCAAGCACAGTACAGTAATGAGACTCTCAGCTGCAGCAGAACATCTGAACGGTACGAATGTTTTATAGGAGGCCGTACCGTACATGCATGAGTGATGATCTGGACTCAGGGTGGCTCTGAGCTCACTGCAGTCGTATCCATGAACATTCACAGTGAGTGGACGTCTAATTATTGAAAATCGACGGCTAACTTGTTGCCGACTTGCAGAAGAGACGCATCTGTCTGTGGTACTGTACACACAATCATTCACCAACACCACTTGCACATTACAGTAACTTAACTGTGAAATATTGTCACATCCCCCATATAGTCTTGAACTCTCTCCAAACCATTTCCACATTTTTGGACCATCGATGTACTGAGAAGACTTTCTACCTTGTTGGTATCCAAGCATTAGTGAAAAGCTTGGATAAGTGCATTAGTGTAGCAGGGGATTATATAGATAAATAAAGGAGGTCTTTAATCCTAATGTATAACTGTGTTCTGTTATTCTGCACAATCAAAAGTTCTGCTTTGCCTTGAACACCCCTCAATATTACATATTGTGTGCTTATTGGCCATTGGATTATATGTTCTGGAATAACAAAAGAAAAAGTGAGACGAAAATGTCACTTAATGTAATTTAACCACACATTCTTTAGACTTTTAGTGCATGAAGAGAGCTTTTCTCAGAGCGAGAGGTGGGGGAAAAGACAAGCAGTGAGAAAAATAAAACGTCCAAAGTGAGAGTTATGTATGAACCACATCAGTCGCTCTGGGTGTAGCCCCACAATGCAGAGAAGCTCGAAGTTCCTCACGTACGCTAATGCTTTTAGAGACGCCTGGTAGTATACAGCTAAGGGGGAAGGACAGACTTGGTGGCACTGCAGGGATTTTCAGCACCACCACAAGTTCCACTATAACAGCGAGTCAGTCAGCAATATAAAAGTTCAACAGATTAAGGTCTCCTTTGAAAGAATTAATGGCTTTATGTGCGTGCCTGCATTAGCTTGGAACGTAAATTGTATTGTCGACTTGTTAACTGTAGTCTTCTTGGTTCATTAACACGTGAAATTTGGCTGCCAATACGGCGACTAACTGGACACGTGCTCTTGTGCCACAATCGTGCAGATTATGGGACAAATCTATTTTCATATTACACCGTCTCATCCGTCTGTTGTGTTATTCCGAGGCTCAATATGCTCATTAATATGCATTTTCGGGGTAAAGACGACAATAATAGTAGGCGAATATAATTAAGAAGTTGAGGAAAGCCAGTTATGAGAGGGTAAAAATTTACTCCTTACCTCACCTGCTCAACTTGATGTATACAACTCAACAAACTTTAGAGCAAAAAAAGGAGGATTTTTAGAGGTGGGTGCGGGGGTTGTGGAGGGACTCGTCACTTCGAGCCGAGTCCTTTAGCCCTCCTGTGCAGGGTGGTAAATGTGCAGAAGGGTAAAGTGGGATGGAACACCCCTTCTGGGAGATGGAGACTAGCCATATGGCCAAGTCAGTGTGCCAGCAATGTTAGCATGGACAGAGACTTGAGTGCTCCAGTTTGCATTTTCACCCCCCCTCTGCGCATGGTGCTTCTTCTTTCCTGGTGTATATAACTACATACCGAAATGGATAGTTTTTCTGGTCAGTCTCAAATGTAGTAGAAATGGATTGGAATTAGATTGAAAGCCTTCACTATTGTCCAGAATTTGAGTCAATTTAAAGAGTTTTGTTCTCTAACAAACCTCTGCAGGTGATAAAATAACAGTTTCATGGTGTTGTGGTTGGGTTTGGGGAGTTGATTGACGAGCTTCTTTAGTGCCTGGACCTTCTGCTTCTGCTCCTTTGATTCTATTGAGAGAAAAAAAAGAGATATGATGGAGTAGTGATATAATATTGATATGTTAATAAATTGTTTTTTCTTTTTCTTTTTTTTTTCATTGCTCCAAACGAAAGAAGTTTCTAAAAACGCTCAAATTTCTTCAACCCTGACCTAATGCTTAATTTCCCAGAGCACTCCATATTCAAATCCATATCTGAATATTGTATAACTTTTAAATATATTACCATATTTTAAATTAAATACATTAACTTTGGATCAACTTGTAAAAAATCCTTAATCTCTTTATTAATCAGCATGAAATAGTGATTATTATTATAGTCGTTCACTCGGAGATGGTTTCGTTGACTCTAACGGTTTTTAGGACCTCTGGTCCATTTAAAAGCCTTCGCAATGTAATGTAACACTAGCCTTAAATGATCACCTTTTGACCCTCCTACTCCCCCAGCATGTCAGATGGCTGCTCGCCTCATGAAACACTCCTGAGAAGCCAACCTGCATGTTGTCTAAAGTGCACAACAACCCTGTTGGCCTTTAGTGGTCCCCCCCCCCCCACTCTCCATCTGTCTCATGTCCGGCTGTTCTTCTGCACCTTGGGAGTGTTTATTGAATCTTTGGAAATCATTTAAAAAGGTGGACGTAAGTTAATCAGCAGTTAATCAGGATATACGTTTAACGCTAGGATCGATAACGGTATGTGCGTGTAATAATATCTGCTATTACTCCAGCATCCATTTCGAGAACAGGCCATCTGATCCCTAAGCAGATGTTTGGGAACAGATTTTGCTTGCTGAGGAGCACCACCTGTGTACGTGTTTGTGTGTGTGTGTGTGTGTGTGTTTGTGTACACAGACATGCTGAGCCACTTATGGGCAGGTCAGATGCCTGCACCGCATTAGCTGTTTTCCAGCTTAGGTCAAGTCCTTTTTCCTCAGCAAGTGTTTATACACACGCACTGACACGAATTACAGATCAGAAAGTGCGTGTGAAGACATGGGTATTCACCAAAATTTTTTAAATATAATTTTGTTGACTGTAGTGCTGGCTGTAATTTGATTTACAGGTTTATATTTAATGCACTCGCTCTAATACGTTCCTAGTGACTTTTATAGCATCCAATCCACCTAAATATAATGTAGTTTGTGTTATTGTTGGTATGAAGCTTTCTGTAGAAAGATTTTTATTTATTTTTTTTTTTGCTTTTTTTTTTGAGTCTTCTGTGCCCGTGCTTTTGAAATACAGTTACCTCAGGTTTGCAGATTAGGAAATTATTATAATATTTTTAAACTATATATACAGATCTCCGTAAAACTGCTTTGCCATTTTATGAAGCCCTGTATGAATAAAATTAAATCTAAATGAAATACGTTTTCCTCCACGTCACACGACGTGCTGCATTTTATTTACTTTAAAAGAGAGACTAGTGAGGGAACGACTGTTTATATCTGCTGTAACAGAACTAATAACAAGACCTTTCCACAAAGTTAAATAAGTGAATTAAAGATATCCTTTTTTTTAATATGTTAAAAGTAAATTATGTCAAAGTGTTGTGCAATGCCAGATTAAAACACTTCAAAATGTTCTGTTATTAGTAAGAAGAAGAAAAAAAAATCAACGTAACACTGCTTTATGTCAGGCCACACTGTATCACACCACTGTGCCACTGATGTTTTTCAGCACACCTCATTGTGTTTCATGCTGTTATTATCAATAATAGTTTTAATAGCTGTGATAATTTTATTTTTTTCCCCCCCGATTGTGAAATGGAAAAGAGTTGGCAGTAATCACGCCCCTGGTCTACTGTACTGCCCGGGATGCCCCCCGGGCACTAATGGAGCAGATGTCTCCATGTATTCACCGTGCTGGCACGGCCCTGGCTAGCAGATGCCCTTGTCAGATGCCAGGTTTTCCAATTAAGCACAGACAGGGAACAAGTTCTAGGCATGACAGAGAGGCTATGACCCACTGCTAGAAGTGTCAGTGTTTAGGTACAGATATAATGATGCGGCACACAAGCAGATGATTAAGAGGGGGAAAAAAAAACTTTTGATTACTAAACTGTGGAGAAAGATGGGAGGGGCAGTTTATCATCATAATCCCTGTTAGACATGTTCAGATTTTTTAATAACATAAAAATAAAAAATAAAAGGTTTAAGACAAATGTTCTGCTTTTACCCAATCTGTGAAAGCCTCAACACTTATTTGGCTTTGACAACTCCGTGGCAGTCGGCCTGTGAAATATTTAATCTAGTCATTATTGCTGGCATTATTGCTGTCATTAATTACTTTGCCTTTGGTGGTGAGCATATTGGAGATGGTCCCTCGTTCTGCATTGTGGACAGATGGTGAGGACAGTGTCATTAATATATAACAGAGTAAAAATGCCTGTATCTAAACCAGACTGCACTTATACATCATGCGATTCGTTAGTCCTCACCCACAATCCTCCCTGGCTGACATTACAGGTGAACACCGAGCTATAGTTACTTTTTCCGTCTCATATTATAGCATCATCTCATCATACGACATGAAAGCTTCAGCATGCATGGACTAAATACAGATGATAATACGCTATATGATTTATAATATATATGTAAAATAGCATCCTTGGTTTGTTTTTCAGGATGCGGTCAACAGACCAAGTTGTACAACTGTACAAAGTAATCCAGTCGCAAACACAGAGACCTACTTTGTTCAAATAAAGCTCGCTTCGGAGTTTAAGCTCATCTGGGGCTTTTGTCTCTTGACTTCTGTAAGCCCTGTCAAAGCAAATATTAGCGCTCTGCAAATAGTCCTGCAGGTTATGATTAAGATTTTAAACATATCCCAATTGAATGCTTTGCTTTATGAATAACAAAGTCTTAGCGGATCAGCCGCAGTAATTTATTAAACATGAAAAATTCCTTGATGAAATATAGAGACTGGGAAGCATTTTATGTGTTTGAAAGTCTTTCTGCACGCCAACTTTGCATGCCAATGAGCTCACACCAGAGAAATTAGACAACCTTCATAGAAGGCATCGTTTTTTAAGATGGTGAATGAAAATCTGAATAATTGTACGAAATACCGCAGCCCCTACGCAGAGGTATAGGTTATACAGGAATGAGTAACGTTTTAGCCTTTGGCATCGAATTCCATGAACCTCGTCACGTGTGCTGTCGGCAAGAATTTGTCATACTGCAGGATTTCTGTAGTGTCTCCGTGCTAACGTGGAACAAAGGAAACTTGGGAGTAGAAACACACTTTCAGTCAGATTCTCCGCGTATCAACTCGAAGACAAAACCTCAATTTGTCAGCGAGCATGCATTCACTGGGAACAACAAGGCGCGCTTGTGTGCGAGACAGGTGGTGAGACAATGTCGCTAAGACACCAGGCAAGATGAATAATAGATTTGAGTCCATCATGAGCCAAGAACTGCTCGCTTGCCAACCTTTGCACTCCATGCACAGAATGAGGGAATGGAAAATTAGGCCAAGTGGTCTACCTGAGGAAAGGAAAGTCTAAATCGTGGACCAGGCGTAGCAAATGAATAATTACATAAATGCGGAGGGGGGGGCGCATTCCCATCATGGGAGGGATGATACGTTGGTAAATAACTGAGTGAAATTGCCTTTAGGTCATTGTACAGGGGCGTTCCATAACTATACTGAGAAAGCTTTGCCGTGTAATGAGTAGGTCTATTATAAAGAACGTTGTAATAGTGCAAGAGCGCAACCACAGCCTGTTCCGATCACAATGTGCTTTCGGGCATCACTCCTAATTGAACAGACTATGATCCAAAGCGCTCTTCCAGAGACCTTTAGCTAATGCCACTCATTTAAAGGGCAGTCATGAGTAGGAGTGAGCTTTTTTTTTTTTTTTTTAAATGATGCACTTTGGCCAGTGTCACTATGAGAACCATAGCTATGTTTCATTGAATGATCATCAGCTGCCAGGTAAAAAATTTAATATCTATAAAAGATACATCTGGAACAGAGAATGTTATGTGAGTGAGCTGAAGCATGATCCAAACTGATTTGAAATGATAGTCTTGTGAAAGCAAACACAATCACTTTCTCTCATCAGATGAATGAATCATGCAGAAATGCTTCCACAGGATACTTATAGAGGACATTCTCCCGAATTTAGCCTCTTTCTTCGTGACTACCACTTTCCTTGTTTCTTCCCCCAAAGCGTTTGATAGTAAACCTCCATTTATCACGGAGTGTGTTGCAGGTTGAGCTAATTATCCTTCCAGCTGTGATGAGCTTTACACCATATTAATTAGTTGACTAAACATTATCTGTATGTGATTGGGTGCCTCCACTCATTAAGCCAGTGGAAGCAGTTTGCAGTATGCAGGGCTGCATGCAGCGTAAGTAAATATTTATGTCAATCACGTCACCTCGGGCTTGTTCTCCAGCCAAAGGGGAATACAAAGATCAAGAGGAATTCTGTAACAGTGTATATGGGTCAGAATAGAATTTTTTATTTATTAATTTATTTTTGATTGATTAGGTCTGCCTACTGAATGTTTAATCTAATCTACTCTATAAGAAAAAAGAAAATGAGTGGACAGTGAATTAAACTCAGGACATATGTAAGGTTGTTTTTTATAGAATTTGACTCAACTCCAGTTTATTTATCTGGGATTTTCCCCTAATTTATTACTGTCCATTTCCCGCCGGTCTCTCTGTTAGGACACTTTCCCTTCAAGGTGGCAACAACCAACCAAGGGAGGGCGAAGACTATCACATGCTTTCCCAAAGACATGTGATGCAATCTGACTGCATATCTTTATGAACTGCTGCTCATGCAAACAATATTAGGTATGGTGTGACACCCTCAAAGGAAATCGTTATCCGCCTCTTCCTCTTATGTGAGCTCATAGATGCTCATGAGCGGCTAGTGGCACCATGATTGAGGTGAGAACCTGGGCATGTCACTCCCCACGGCCAATCTGCTCTCTAGTCTCCCAGCTGTGGTTGGCTGTAACATCATCGTGTTTATATAAATTTTTAAGAAAGTTGTGCATGTATAACATGCATATTTGGTTACAGTCCATTTTCTGGATATGTCTTTCAGATTACAAGTAGGTGTCTTGAATTGAGGATTTTTTAGTAGCAGCTAGACCATCAACCCCGCAAACAAATCAGAGATTTGGGGTTCAGGGGTAGTTCAGTGGTTAAGGCATTGGACTACAATTCGGAAGGTCCCAGGTTTAAACCACATGACCACCAAGGTGCCACTTAACCCTCAACTGCACAGATGTTTAATGAGATAAAAAATGTACTGTCAGTCGCTCTGGATAAGAGCGTCTTCCAAATGCCTAAAATGGAAATGTAGAAAGAGCACATGATCAAAAGTACTTGCAATGTCCTAAGATCATGAGGTCAAATCCCCATAATGTTGCAGCCATTCTTCGGCAGGTCCAAGTCCAATAGAGTAAAATTGGCCATGTGCTGTGGGTGAGAGTGATGGCTTACGCTCTAACCCTGTCAATCACTGTTACACTAGCTGTGAGCATCTGTGAGATCATGTATGCAGAATAGGGTGGATAGCGCTTTCCTTCGAGTGTGCTTTGATACAGCATGAGCATCCTTTCAAAGGGATGAGGCTGACTGGTTTCATGTATACAGTACATATATATGTATATTGCTGTATGAAATACCCTAATTTTAATTACATCCTGTGAATCCATCTCTGCAAATCTGGGTTAATTTAACAGTGTGGCTTCAACAACTTGGTATTCAACAGCTTGTAAAATACAGTAGCACTCAATCCAGTACACCATATTATTATGAAAGGTGAGGACAATCTTATGAAGCCACATGATACAAAACAGACATAATGACTTAATAATTGAGATAATTCAAGTCATCAAGATAGGCAGTGATTAGATATATTACAAAACTTAATACTGTTTTTCACTGTTTGATTCAAATTTCATCCATCATGTGTGTTTTAATAAATCTGTAATTGCATCTGAGGTCGGATTTTCATGAAATATTTGCGTATCTACAGACTACTGTCATTATCAACGAATGCCTTTACACACTTTTAAGAATACTGCTGAGGAAATATTTTCAGGTAAACATTAATGGAAACTAGTTGCCACTAGTTATGTCGTACAGTACGTTGTGGCTATATGGTTTCATTTACTGTTAACACCATTGGCACTTTTGACGGGACTGTTTCTTTAAAGTGGAAAAAAACATCTATTAAAAACGCTTAGAAGTCAGTAAGGCATGCTGACATAAGAACATGCCATCCTATGAGGTAGAGTGCCCCAGAGAACCAGCATGGCGTCAGTTGGCCTGCTAATATGAGGCCCAGCGTTTGGCCTGCATTGGTGTTGGGGGGTTCCACGTGATATTAAAGCTGATCTGGTGACAGTTTCAGTCTGCACTGCAGGCTTTGGCTATGCCCTCTGGCCTAAGGAATTCCCCCGCTCCCCAAACAAGGGAACAGCACGGTTTGGGAAAAACCAACCCTCCTGTCAAAGAGTGCCCCCTTTTGGCTGGCAAGTGTGTCAGGACGGCCATGAAGTTTATGAAGTACGGTCAGCTTAAAATATCCTATTTTTACATGGCTTCAAGCCAAAGCATTTAAGTGAAACGTTTCCAGAATCAGGCACTATTAGAAATGACAAAACGGTTCTCAGGTTACAGGAATTCACAGAACACTGGTCATTGTCTTAAGGTTTACTGTTGAACGTTTATTTTTAATGGCTACATGCATGGAATAAGGCGCCACAAGGAATTCATCCTAAATGTTTCAATATGTGTTTGTAGTTTCAGCAAGAGGATTGAAATATATGTTTTATAGGGAAAGCTTCCAGGGAAGTAATTATGCTCTTTTAAAAAAAACTTCCAGAATGGTGACCAGATTTCCACAAAATTGTTATTTAACAGAGCAGCACTGGTTTCCAGTGATGGAATAGAAATGTGATAGAATGCAGTGTCACTTACTTATGGCCTCCACGAACATTTCGAAAAAGCGAAAGGGAAACAGAGGCTCTGGCAGTTCGCGGAAAAACATCTTTAGCGCACCGGTGATGACATGAATGTCCTCCCATTGGCTGTCGCCCAAATTCAGCTCCTCCTCTGTTGAGGGAAAGAACCAAACAGAAGGAGGAGGCATGGAACAATTACAACATCAGTCTTTTGATGAGCAAATTAGAGAATGCTAATCATGATGTCAGTGTTCTTTTGTTCCTGCAACGGGACATGAACCTGTTAATTTGCCCCTTGAGAAATAAGACATTGTTCTTCATGTCTTTCATATGTACTGAAAATATCTTTGAGTATGACTGTGTGTGAAATACAATATAAAAATGAACCTTTGGCAGAAAGAACACTGTTTCAAATAGAAAAGATTTTGTATGTACTGTGAATTATGCTTAAGGACATGTTAAAAAAAAGGGAACATTTATATATAAAGGAACATTTTCTTTTATATTTTTAAAGTGAAAGGTACCTTGGTCAACTAGGAAGCGTAGTTTCTGAATAGTGGCCAGGTTGCCACTCACCCTGTATATGCCATCAGCCTCAAGCCCTGTGAGAAAAATTATATTTTTATTATGGTGAGATATTAATAATTGCGTCACTATAATGATTGACTTTTCTCCAAAATACAGTACATACATACCTCGTTTTTCCACTTCCTTGACACACAGCTGGACAAATTTGGGGATCGTGGTCCCTTCACGCTGACACAAAGTCAACATGTGACATCCAAAGACGCAATCTGCAAGAAGACTTTCCATTTTAATAATTTTCATTCAACTTGGCAAAAAAACCCAAACAATTCAAAAATTTAACATAAAAAAAAAAACAGAAATTCATGGAATGTTGTTTAGTTTGAGTGTTTTTCTGAAGCCGCCATCGGACGGACACATCCCTCAGTCCTGTGACACAGTTCTATCAAACTGCGACTGTCAATATGGAGTTACTCACAGTCTATTAACTTCCTCATCATCCTGCGTTTGAACTAATACTCGGCCAGCCAAGCGCTCCCTGAGGCTTATGGAACATCAAAGATGGCCTGCTCTCGTTTGAGCACTCAGCAGAGGATGGG
The DNA here is from genome assembly GCA_026413445.1 of Dolichallabes microphthalmus. NCBI lineage: Eukaryota > Metazoa > Chordata > Actinopteri > Siluriformes > Clariidae > Dolichallabes > Dolichallabes microphthalmus. The sequence continues at coordinate 6,365,290 of JAOTQY010000048.1, forward strand.
GTGGGGGGAGTGTGGTGGTGGTGGTGGTGGCGGCGGCGGCGGGGAGGCTGAGGGCAGGCAGTGCTAAATGCATAAACGACTGCAAGCAAGCCACCTTTGCATATAAATTTCGATTCACACCGCTTACTGGAGAAATATATGGCAGTAGGATCTTTTTATTAAATAAATTACCCTTTAATGGTGCACTTGTGATATGAAGGGGACATAAGAGTAATATGGTAAGAAATATCCTCCTAACTAGCTTGCCTTAGAGCTTCGCCAGCACTGGCAATTCAAGGGCCACCTGTGATGTATATTTTATTTTATTTTTGACTACTTTTAATTATTTCTTTTGCACTGTACTTTTTGATCATTGAAAAAGGCCATAGAGGAAATTACACAAATCATTAACTTCAGGTAAAAATTTTAATGATGCTTATAATGCCTCTTGATGCCTCTGAGCTTCAAGAATGTGTCTGTGCTGCCTTGATGAGTAAGTGTGCTGGTAAGAAAATCCCAGGAAAAATCGATTAATAACCAGGGGGAAATGTTTTATATAT
>JAOTQY010000048.1:6367334-6380233 GCA_026413445.1 Dolichallabes microphthalmus
ATGCATCAGATGCAACAAGTGCCTCATTGTTTTCCTTTTTGTTTACAGGTAGACATTTTAGCTGGTTCACTGGGTCATGTGTAGTTCAGTGGTTAAGGCATGGACTATGGTTTGGAAGGTCCCAGATTCAAACCCCACAACCACCAAGTTGCCCTTAAGCGAGGCCCTTAACCCACTGCGCAGATGTATAACAAGATATAAATGTAAGTCGCTAATGTATAAGTGCGTCTGCCAAATGCTGTAAATGTATAATGAAGGGGCTTGTAAACAATAATGCTGACTAGTTTTTAAAGAAGTCTTTGAATTTTTGTAGTTTTTGTGTTACACTGTTCTGTCATTGACACACATTACTCACTGAGAGAGCGTCTGTTCTCTGATTTCGGCTCTTTGGCTTTGGATTTTGTTGAGTCATGGGCCCGTCTGGGCAGACACTCGGTGCTGCTAGACCTTTGCAATGGGGCCTTTCCTCCGCCTGACCCTGCGTCTGCACCGGGCTGTTAAAAGAAGGCAAGCGGAATCAATCAGATATGAATCAGCAGTGTAGTTCACCCTCTCCCAAAACGTCACGCTGTTGTATTGTTGGATTCTTCACTCATTTTAGTTTGTTAGATGGTTCAAAACATGGTTCAAGTCAGCTTGATTGAAATTGCATCACTTATCCATATCAGTTTTTTGTGCTAGATATATACTGAGTGGTTTCTTTAATAGAAACACATGTGCCCCTGGCGATCAGCCAATCATGTGGCAGCAGTACTGTAAGTAACATCATCCAGGTACAGCTTAAAAACTCCAGTGATTGTTCACACTAAGGAATGGGGGATAAAAAAATTAAAGATTTCAGTGACGTTGACCACGGCACGGTGGTTGGTGTCAGATGGGCTGGTTTAAATCTTTCAGAAGCTGTTTACCTCCTTGGATTTTCTCACACAACATTCCCCAGAGTTTACACATAATGGTGGGAAAAATATCCAGCGAGAGGCATTTCTGTGGGAAGACTTGTTAATGAGAAAGGTCGGAGAGTAAAATGGCCAGCTGACACAAAGTCTCTACATATATGGTGATCAGAAATGCATTTCAGAATGCACAACCAGGGTGAACCTTGAGGCGGCCGTGCCTCAACATCAGAACACGACATCGGATTTGTCTCCAGTCAGCCCAGGAATCTGAGACTATAACGGGCAAAACTGGAAGGATTAAAAATATATAGCTGCCTCAAGGTTCTTTTCTTTTTTAACCCTGGTTGTAGAGAGTAGATGTCCTGTAAGCTAGTGCCAGATTGGCTTTTCTCCTCTGACCATCTTTATAACTGCCACATCCTGGATGTTTTTTTGGACCATTCTTAAATCTCAGATCAGCAGTTTCTGAAATATCTCAAGTCAGAATTTTAAAGAGGGATCTCCAGGAGAGTAAGCTCTACATACATCTGTCAAAGAGTTCATGGAGGTGTATACGTCATAATCACATACTTGCAGTAACTTAGACCTTCTGTTATGTTCAGTCACTTGCTAAACGAATCGAGGAATTATTTGTGACCAGTTGTATCAAGTCAGGAATTACATCATACAGGTTATTTTTGTGCTATGGTCAGTAGTCTTGAAGTTTATTGTCAGAAAGTCTTCAATCTTCAATTTTTTCAGTATTCAAAAAAAAAAAAAAACCTTATCCTCCTGATCTTTCAAGAGTATTGAGACAGTTTAGTTCTTTTGTGAAAGGAAAATGCATTGTTTTTTTTGTTGTTGTTTTTGCGCTATAAGACTATAAGACTAGTAACCACTCCTGGTGGTTATTTTTACTGTTAGCAGAGAAATCCTGGTGGCAAAATGAAATAGGCATTCCCTCTTTTCTTGCTACGTGACAGAATGCTCATTTAAATAATCTAAAAATAGGATTTCAACATTTAAAAAAAAATAATAATGTAAGTACAGTTTCCTGCAATAAGAGCGAATACTGACATTAGCTTGAATTTTCGGAGCCGCACTGTAATAAAATGACTCACCGATCTGTCGGCTGTTCTTTTGATGGCATCATGCCATTTACTTATTGTCGGGTAGTCGTCTGCCTGCAGGAGCAGCTCCTCACCAGACCTAGTTGTTATCTGGGGATAATAACATAAAATATTGAATATATTAAATATTAAGAAATATTATCTAGCACTAGAACATCAAAAGGGAATGAGTCTGTTATAATGTTACTGTTGACTGTTGTTATTGTGTTGAGGTGTGAATTGGCATCACAACGACGGGGTAAAGGTGTTAAGTAGCTGATAATTCAGGTCACAGGCTCTGAGGCTTCAGTACAGTTTATGTTAAAATGCCAAGGGTGAACCTCAGGAATTAGTTCTGTTAGGTTGGGTTGTGTGTTTACAGAAAATTTGCACAAGCTGGTATACATGATGGTACACTTTTACACTTGCCATGGAAGATTTTTTTCCCTTCGATTTTCTCCGTAATTTAGTCATATTCAATTCCCACCCATCTCTACTGTAGGAGTCTTCCACATTATGGTTACTACTAGCAGACAGGGAGGGCCAAAGACTTTCACGTGTTTCCCCAAAACCACGTGACGCAGCCAACGGCATCTTTTCGAACTTCTCGATCATTCACCATTGAACTAGCGATCTCTGAATGATAGGGCGAGCACTTTAACACTCCACCACTAGGGGGCCCAATGAAAGACATTATGTGGGAACCTGTGGGTGCTTGTTGAACATCCTATTATAGGTTTAGTTCAATTTTGCTTACATAATAATCCACTCTTCTGGGAAGGCTTTTCATGAGATTTTGAATTGTAGCTGTGCGTTCATTTAGCCAGCATATCTTATCTATTGTAAAGGGAAATTATTTTTTATAATAACATTTTTTTTTTAATAACGTTTTTTTTTAACTCAGGATGATCAGGTGTCCACAAATTCTTGGCCATAAACTCTAGAGTTAACTGACTTAGAAAACTGCTTTTTTCTGGTTTTAGTTAGAATTACAGGAGCCTTTATGTAAAGTGGACTATTAAGGAATGCTTGACTGCACTGGTTGTTGATTTCAAAGTGCATCTGCTCTGTGCCGACACGGTAAATGCTGAATGGGATGTGAAAAACAAGTATCCTCCCTGGGGCTCATCGCTGTTCGCATGATACCTTGCTAAATGCTGCCCTTGTTTTCTCTGAGAGCTGTAACTGCACATGGCACCGTCACACAGCATAACCGCCTTTCACGGAAAATCCTTCCAAACACCCCTGCTAAGGTCAGCGTTGTCACATACCCTTGGAATTTCCTGATGCTCGCTGTTTGACACTGCATTCGTACAAAAGCGAGAATTGTCTTAACATCGCTAGCATCTAAAAATACCAGATGGTATCACAGGGCATCTTGTTCTCTCCTAGTCACTCTACATCGCCATCCAAAGTTTGTGCCTTTTGGAAAAGAGTCTTTTCTGACTTTGAGAGAGAATGGCAGATGGGATCGGAGCGGTCTCTTTGGGGAGAGTGGGCATGTACGGGGACTGATTTGGGGCAGAATGTCAGAATGGGTTTGCTAGAGCTCCATTTTTAGATGCAGATCATGTGAGTGAGAGGGTTTGTTTTAAATCTTAGTCTGCCTATGGACATGAACGTTATAGCTTGTGCAACTGAGGACTATGAAGTGATGGAATCAACTAAGAAAATACTCTTCTTCTTTTTTTAGGAAAATGAGACTAATTAATAAGACTAATATTTAATAACATTTAGTTATTATGAATTCAATTCAGTTTTATTTAAATAGCGCTTTTAACAATGGTTAATGTCTCAAAGCAGCTTCACAAAAATGAAAAGAAAATTTTAAAATAAAATTTATGGAAGTGTTTGTGTGAGATGTGTCTAGATAATAATGAGATTGTCCCTGATGAGCAAGTCTAGGGTGACGGCGAATCCAGAAAACCTGGTACTAGTAAAGCATAAGAAAGCACTGTATAAAATTACCATTATGCATTTAAACCATGCCGACATGAGCTTTCATTTATTGTTAGCATTTTGTATAAACGATTCCTTTAACAAATTTAAAGCTTACTTTCATTTAACTTTCTTAAATAACCAGTCAGCACCCTGGCAGTAAACTTTCTCCCGGGTTTAAAGGAAAAGGAGAACAATTTTTTAAAAACATCAAAGCGTCTCATTTTAGTATCCTGGCCTCAGGCAGATTATCAGAGAAACAGAAATATAAAGCAGTCATTTCTCAAAGAAAGCTCTGCATGTTTTCCAGTCTGATTTTAATCTTCTAACTATTCAGATACATGTTCATATCTTATCCTTCGGCTACCATCATAATCCTGTTGCCTAATACTTTTAGAAATGTCTGTTTGCAATTTGTCTCTGGTTTGGCCCGCGTTAGCGCAAACCATAATACGACCGAGATGACAACTCTAGACGAGCTTGTTTGAGCCGTAGCTGGACGTTCGGACCAAAAGAGGTGAACAGAACAGATTATCAGTTTGAAGCATTTGGGGACAAATCGCATCACATTTTATTTATGCTCTAACAGAAAATAATAACCTCAGCATACTGAGCCAGAGGAAGAGGAATATTTAGCTGTAGATTTCCTACATCTGCCTCGTAAGAGGAATGTTCAGTACAAAAATGAGCACACTGTACTTGCTGGGTTTACAATGTATACCAGTCTTCAACTTAGCTTGCAAAAAAATTGTGACTAGATAATGTGAACATTGAATATTACAGATTTTAGCTAACCACATATAATATAACAAGAGATTGAAATTTTAAAGGTGTGTTCATATGGTTGCACAGAAAGATTCTTATAAATCTTTTATATTATTAATAGATTCTTATAAATCTATTATATTAAGGAATGTTCAAAGTTCTTGTAGTCAAGGTACACACAAATGCTGAAGGTGTCAGAGGCTGTGAAGATTCATTTACATTTTAAATCTATTCAAGGAATAGTTTTTTGAAACTGGTCCCACAAATTACTAGATGTGCTCGCAACTTCATTCAGGTGGAATTTAATTGCACACTCATAAGCACGTTTTTAAAAATGTACAACGGTGTTTGTTGAATTTTGGAATTAACAAAAATTTGTACATGTTACCATGAAGTGCGTGGAATGAAGGCGTGAGATTGTGTTTATTAAGTAGATTTTAAATGCACACTCATAAGCCTGTATTTAAAAAATATACAGCGCCATCTGTTGAATTTTGAGGTGAACTAATGATTTTTCAAACGTCGATTTTTTTTGTTTATCATATAAGGAGGTTATCCATTTAATTTGCAAAATATCTTATCTTTTCTTTATGTGGGCCAGTTGCGATGAAACAAAGCCTTGTCTCGAGCTTGGCCATTAAAATTTGTTCAATAGTTTTTATTTTTTTAACAAAAAATACATTCAGACAAAAATAAAAAAAAAAACATCTTGACATGTTCTATTACTCATCTTGCGCCCCCCCCCCCCAAAAAAAACAAAAACAAATTTTTTTCGCAAATATATTCATTGTACAGACACACCAATTTTACAGTTTTATTACATGCATAGAAGATAAGAGTTAAGGTAAGTACAGTACAAATATAATTAATAGTTACAAGTGGAAATGAAAAAAGTGGTTGCAAAACTCTCCTGAAGTTCTGTGTTTTGTGAGGAAATAAAAAGCAGCATGACATGAATGTAATGCCTTTTAATGCCTAAGTTTAATGAGGAGTAATTTTAATATCCAAAGCTCACACTTGGACCGTTGATTAATGTTTAATAAGGCAAAGCAGTACAAAGAGCAGAATGCCATTTGCAACTTCATGTTTTTGTTTTTCTATTAAAATTAACCATTCGTTTGAGTGCTTCATAAAGACGCAACTTTGAAGCACTTTAGACTGTGGGATTAATTATCTCCAGTTTTACACTGAACTTGGAATAAGCCAGATGTAGAAGACCATCAACTTTAATTAAGCCAGAAAACAAAATGATAAGCAGGGGTAAGGTGTTTTCCCTTCACTGGATGATTGAATAATACTTCACACTTAAATATCACACTTTTTTTTTATTTATTTTTTTTATTCATGCTCTTCAAACATGGGGCTTCCCGAACAGCACGACTTCCTTAGGTTTCATCTCAGTGGCTGGAGATTGGATACAGTGATTGAAGGACGGGAGTTTAAAAAGCGTAACTACTCTCTGGGTGGTAAGAAAAGACTTCGTGGTTCGACTGTGTATCTGAGCAACAGTCCCACTCTAAAGATCAAAGATAGCTTGAGCGACAGTTTAAAAAGATGCAACAGCTTCACATGTCAGAGGAAGTTAATGTGGCTCATGGTTGATAACTATTTTAAGACACAGGATACATAGCTTGTGTTAGGACTTGCTCATGGTAGAAATTATGACAAAGAAAGATAAACTGAATTGATCGATCCTTCGAAACTCCCTTCTACATCAGTATATAACCATAACAGCCTGCTAATATCTTTACACTGATGATTCTTCAAACACAGATTGGGTATCGGTGTTTAATGGTGTCCATATCAGTTTTAGAGACGTTTATGTCAATGATCTGTTCTTAAGTGTTGTTGGGAGGTTTAATGCACAAGGAAATTTCATACTTGTAATTGTTTTGCACTGAAATCTGAGGCTGAAATGCATGTGTGCACACTTTCAGACCGGATCGACCACATGTAATAATCTTTTTTTAAACAGAGTAAATCTGTAGGAATTATATTTAATTGTGCTTAAACTCAATTTAAGAATGTTCAAGAAACAGCAAACAAAGCATTTCTTTAGGTATCTTGCGCCATTTTTTTCTTTTGTTTTATTAAAACCTGCATTAGTATTATTTTATGTACAGTTCCATTTGGACCTTCAGAACAAATTTCTGAAGATATTTCCTATTTCTATGTTCTTAAAGATTTAAATCTCCCTTTAAAATTATAATTGTCAATAATTATTATTAAATTATTGTTCTATATGTTTCAAGTTGGTCATTTTTACATGCTAGTGAGTTTTGGCTTTAGTTGAAAAAAGTTGAAAAACATATCTTTTCATATTCCATATGTATGATCTCTGTTGATGGATTGAATGACCAAACGTTTCTTTCGTATTTTAACTTTTCAAGATAATTATCCTGATATTATTTTCGTAAGTACGTAAGTGTATTGTCTTGACAGTTATCAATGTGATTTCTATAATAGATGACAGCCTGAAAAGCATTTCATAATTACTTAAGACACAGATCACAGCACTAGCACATATTGATAAATAATTCTCTCTACTTTGTACTACTTTGCTAACCCATCAAGCAAAGTAGCTTGGGCTTCCATCCAGTCTCTCTGTGCATGCCTGGAAGTGTGAGAGTGAAACGGTTTAAGTCGACACTTAGATTGTTAATAGCCTCCAAGGTGCCGTATGAGGAATTACTGCATGCTGTACATCACTGATGGTCATCTTTGTGGTCGATCTGGGATAATAATGAGTCTGATTTCAGTTCTAAAGTGATGGATTTTGATCCATTTTGGATGTTTTCACTTTTTTTAATGGAAAATAATTCTTCTGTACTCTTACTGTGAGCTCTTGAATAAAATACACAGTAAAATACGTCCAACACGATTATCATGGGTTTAAACTGTAAATTTTAAATCAGCAAGTCATCTTTACAGGACTAATGAAACCTAAATCATAAATTTGTTTGCCTTGTCACATTACGAAGACAGGTACGGTAAAAATTCCTGTCATGCTCAGTAGCGCGTTGCTTTATTATGGTGGAACTAACTTGCATCGTTTTAAGAAACGTCGTGCACGTTCATGCAATTTGGCACGTGATCCTGCCCAGCTGACGTCTTTTAGTATCAGAAGTAAAGAAAACATTCTGATGGTCCATTTTGTCTTCACACTGTCATGCCCCGTTTAGACAATTCGGAACGCTTCGGCTTGGTGCAACACAAGCAGACGTCGCCAGACAGTTTGGAGTTGCCAGGAGTTTCTAAGCTGTGGAACAGATCCTGAACAACTGGTTCCACTGTTTATCGCCCTAGAAGTCTGGAAGTCCAAGAGTGACAATGCCAAGACAAGACAGACTAATATGATGGCGTCATTTGTTAAATACTACAGCAAACGCTGCCAATACTGCTGGTATTCCAGAGTTACATACAATAAGTCATCAAACTATTCGACGATGGTTTGCTGCAGCTGGACATCCTGGCGAATGCTGATTCTGCGTCATTGTCAGCACCTTCTTGTTTTTTTTCCCTGGTACTGATGGATGTATTTTGGCTTTTTGTACAAAATCAAACTATTTATTTGACAGAAATAATTTTTATTAAGAAATTTATATCTGAACCATGTTTATAAATCACATTGCTTTGACATTGTGAAAAAATACTCTTGCCTTGTTATTATCAAGCTAAATTAAATCACTCCCAAATTAGAGTTTGTTCAGTATCGAATTTGAGATATTACTGTGGCACAGCAGATCAATACTTGTGCACTAGTAAAAGAGGTCTAGTGACACCTTTGGTATTTAAAACCTATTAGAACACCTGCAAAGTAGGAATGATACATAGTGTTAAATGTCCCAGTGCTGTTGTACTCCTATATCAGCCTCTTGTCCTATCAAATTTCCTTGTCAAAACGAACTGTTGTTTAAAACACTTTGAAATGTTTCAGTAATCTTGTTTCTCGATAAGATAATAGAGACAGACACAACACGTTTCATCTTTAAGCGTGATTTTCTCCGTGTTTCCTGATCAGAACTGTTCAAAAACTACATCTCCAAGCACCCGTATTAAAACTTTGATACAGTATCTGATGCTGCAAGCCGACAACAATCTCAATCTCTACTGAATTCCGTTTGAATTTCTCCATTGTCTTGTTTCCGTGTTAACTGATACCGATGTCAGGATGCACATTTCTCAGTGGAAAGTGGGTGTTACTTAATGACAACTGAACAAACTTGGAAGGCGAAGAGGCGCTCAGGGGTTTAACTCCGCATCGAACAACTTCCATCACTTCCATGTTTACTGTATGATACCATATGAAGAGTGTGATCCACTCTTTACAAACGCCATCGAGAGTTTTTCGTCGTCAGATAGTCAGAGCGTCGTGTTATGAAACGATGAGTCAAATGATCCACGTAAAGGCAGGCGTTAACCTTAATACCAGCTGCTGTGTTGTTTCAGTGGTAGGACAAGCCTTCCTGTAGGAAAAGTGTGCTGTTGCTTCAACTTCTAATGTTACTTACGTCCATGTGGGAAAACAGGTTGGGATTTTGACAAGGCTTTGAAAGTGATACCTGAATGCGGTTCGCTGCGCCACGACCTCGGGTTTATCCATTAAGCCTGTATGGGTTGGACGGCTAAGAGCAATTGTGGTGAAAGTCTTCCTCAGCTGAACACAGGGGGGCTGCTGACTTTAACACTGAGGTTCATATTTCATTTCCCTTCCCAGTCGCAAGCACGGGGTAGGATTCAATATCTCGACTATGTCATAAGTATAACTCATGGCACGTTTTCTGATGCTTTCTAATTTCTTTTTTTCTTTCTTTTTTTTTTTATGTGTCATTTGCAAAGTGACAAAATGATCAAGCCTTATATTACAGCTTAACGAGGAACGCTATTAGGGTAATCGTTGAAAAAGCAAGGGAGTACAAATTCAATCCAGACCGTGAAATGAGAATATCGAAAACAGTGAAAGGAACTAAAACTCAGCTCTGAAATGCATAAAAAAATTATCATAACTTTTTTTTTTTTTTTTACGTATCCTAAATCTGATATAATATTTCATCTGACAGGAATCGTAATTGTCCCATAAGCTGACCAGAAGTTTCCACACTCCTTTCTAAATCCACCCAAGTTGATTGACGGTGTTTTTGGACCACAAAATATTGTTACAAGCACTCATTTATATCAAGTTTAGGATTACTTAAGCTTCCAGTTTAATGCCTTTCTAATCTCCCATGGAGAAAAAGATGTCTGGCTAGCGGCGAAGCTCTCGGCTTTGATAAGTCGAGATGAGATCCGGAATCTGTGCTTCATTCCCCCCCCCCCCTTTTGCTTCTTTATGTACTTTATCGCATCTGTCCGTGTATTGATAAACATTCGACTTTTTCCTTCAGGCACTTGTACAAAGATAAGCTCTCTCTTTAGATGGTGCTTAAATGCCGTGTCAGTGCACACTTAACACCCTGAGTATGATCTGGGGAGTAAGCTTAGAGTACATAATAAAGATTACTTGGTTGTGTACGAAGTCTAAATCTCCGGTTGAACAAATCATTGATTAAATGGTTCACCAGGCATGATTCGGACAAATACCTTACTTGGCCTTAATCCACAGCACTGTTACATTCTCAACTCTCAATGATCAGAAAGTGTTGATTTAATTGTCTTTATGCAAGGTGCAAGGTGTATATCCATTAACTTGAACTAGTATGTTATTATTTATTTAATGTGTGTGAAGGCAGTGCCATGATTTATGAACAGCCTGGCCACCGGGAGCTAGGGATGAGCACATACAGTACAGTACCTCTGGGTGATATTCTGTATTTCCTTGAGCAGTGGTAAGTAGATAAAAGCAGGAAGTCGCATGGAAACCAGAGAGCTAGGGTATGTTAATGTTTGTGGTTGTGTATTTCTCTCCATGAATTAGAAAGTACTGACAAATATCCAGAAAATAAAGAGTTGTTTAAGTTGTCCTGAGTTCTACTGATTCCTGATTTCTTACTGTAATTACTGGAGGGTGAAGCTTCCTGTGATAATGTTTTAGTCTACCTTTTTTTTTTTTTTTTTTTTAAAGAAGGAGTCTCCAGTGTCAGTGGCTTTGTATCAGTCAGAGATGTAAGAAGAAGCTGAGACATTTGATGGAGGGATTTACACTTTGTGGTTTCTTTGTAAAGACAAATAATTATAACAAAAGTAATAGAGCTGGACCGACTGATCTGTCTGCGTAGAACCATAAGCCATAAACACCACAACTGACAGAAGATTTACCGCTAGCTTATCATTACGATTATATGAAGGTCGTTCGAGTCAAACCAAGACTTTTGATTGTGCAGAATAAGAGAACACAGTTATGAGAGTAAAAACTTTCACCCTTTATTTCTCTATATAATCCCCTGTTACACTAATGCACTCATCCCAGCATTTCACTAGGGCTTGGACACCATCAAAGTAGAAAGCGTTCTCAGTATGCAAGAGCTACAGTACATAGTGCATCTATTTGGGCTGCTTTGGAAGGTGCTGACCTGAATGACGTTCTTCCGACTTGACTTTTCTGTCGTCCAGTCCACGATGGCGCCGCAGAGGTCTACTCCTTCTGGTTTTATTCCTGGTTTCTGTGGATAACAGATTCCGTAAACGTGAAATACCTGAACAACAAATAACAAATGCTTCATGTTTACTTGTTTATTCAGGCCAGATCAGATCAAATATCAAATGGAGGCTGGTGATAAAAGAAGCAAAGAACCGGGGTAACATGAGATAGTTGTCTCTGAATTAAGGAATGTGTAACTAACCTCCTTAAACATCTGTTTTATTAACCTTTATTCCTTCCTTCCTTCCTTTCTTTTTTTTTGTTGGTTTGCTGTTTCTATTCACGTACAGCAGCATTGGCTTTACATGGAAGTATACACTGAAGACAATTTAGCCATGCCGTTTTTTTTTTTTTTACCCCCCTCCAATAGCTGAGACAGAATAAGGTAAAAATAAGCGATTTGTCAGTACCAGATCCAGTAAGGTAATGTGAACAGAACAGTGAGTGTGGGTGAGAGATTCCATGTGGGTGAACAGAGTGGGTTCTGTTTTAAATCACCCATTTTATCCAACATCCACAGTAACTTTTAGATCTATATGAAGAGACAAGCTTTCTGGCAAGACTTACAAGAGCGCCGAAACACAAAACACACACGAGAACATGTGCATGAAAACTAAATTATTCAGCTCTACTTCATCACTTCAGTTTCTGTTGTATTTACTAAGGGAAGCAGCGGTGCCATGTGTGTAGGTGTGGAGACATTTGCTGTGCATATGTCAGGATGCAGATACCTTACCAAGCTGGCCACTGCTTCGTGCTTGCTCTCCTTGTAAAAATGCAGCTCAGACGATGAAAGGACAACCCAGGTTAATGTCCAGTTTTTCCTGTAGAAGAAATTAGTAAGAATGAGTGCTCACTATGGAACACAAGTTTCAAATGAGAGTCCATGGAATTAAAAAAAAGTTTGAGAAGTTAAAAGACAAAATTGGTGTAGAAACACGGGTTATATTCCATGTATGTTTACAATTTGTGCCCCGCCCCCCTCCATTAAAGGACACCTATTGTGAATTTTTTGCCTTTTTTTTTTTGTCATTCCGATGTCTATCCAATGTGCATCTACTAACAAAAACTGAGGGGGAAAAAAAACATTATTTTCCAAATCTTTTAATTCGAGGGGTTTTAAAGAAGCAGATTATATTTTCCCCTAATGTGTGACATCATATAAGAGAAAATCCCCCCCCCCCTTGTTGCTCAGCTCTGTTATTCTCCGACAGGGTTTGGCACAGCAGTAGCTCGTTTACATAGGCACTGAAATGCCACATTCAGAAAAGTGGATTAAAACATGGAGTTTGAGGTATATAAAATGCAGGAGCATTAATACAATACAATTCAATTAAATTTTATTTGTATAGCGCTTTTAACAATTGTCACAAAGCAGCTTTACACAATCAAAAGAATGAAATGTGAATGTGTATTAATCAAAATGATAAGATTGCATTAACCCAATTTGGGGGAGGTCTAAGACCTGTGTTAACCTGTTTAAGAAATCGTAAAATACGGAACCTTTAAGTTTGGTGTACAAATCACTGTTAGAGCACTATATTGACTCATATATAGCACATGGTGTCATTCTATAATTTGGGGAACATTCCATGTCTGTTAATGATAAGTGTAATTGCTCTAAATTAGGGATGG
>JAOTQY010000048.1:6428323-6439195 GCA_026413445.1 Dolichallabes microphthalmus
TCATCTGTCATCCTGTCCATCACCAGAGCAAACAAAAAGGGGCTTAGAGCCGATCCTTGATGCAGACCCACCTCCCCATGAGAACATGCGGTAAAAAATGTGAGAAAAAACCGGAGTGTATATATATATATATATATTCATGTATATCATTATAATATTATAATGCTAGTCTGAGAATATTTTTAAATAAAAATGTGGCCTAATCATCAGCCATCATGAAAATAATTTTTGCATAAGACTGTTAACTGTCAGTTGACAACTTATGACATCAGTTCTGACATGTTTATGAATTGTTTATGTCAGCATTATGATAGAGGACTCAAGTACAGCAAAATAACTTAGGAATGTAACGACCCATTAGACATGTTCATCTCCCTGCCTGAACTAAGTGTGTGCGCACGCTTTTGTGTGTGTGTGTGTGTGTGTGTCACAGCAAGCAGCACGACAGCGACACTTTCCTGTTGTGTGGGGCATCTGCCAGTGTCATGCTCATCCCATGCTGATGATGCACAGAGGCTGACAGCTACCACTGCTGCGTTAACAGCGAGACCTTTGGCGGTGACTGATGATGTCATGATCGGGAGCATCTCGAGAGGCCGTGCCTCCCAGTGGGTTTTGTGTGGGTGCATCTGTGAATGCGTACGTAAGGGAGAGTGAGGGATGGGGGAAGGTGATCGGTGGCATGTGTCCACCATGAAAAGGACAGGAGACATCGGCCGAGGCCATTGTAGCCTCCAGATGTTTTCCTGAACCACCCAGTAAGCCAGAGAGAGGGGGAGAGAGTCTATAAAGGAGTGCAGTAAAATTGCAGAGTGTCCATTTGCACCTGAATAGCAACAAGACTGGGGACTCTGTTTATGGAGGCACACACATAAAGATAAAATACCTAGAATTTACTTTAAAGCATTAGCATGTATGTGTGAGGAACAGTCTATAGTTTCCTACATTGAACTCGCTCCCCTTTCACTTATCTACTCAAAACAGATGCTAAATAGGGAAGAAGGAATGGAGCGACTGGGAAGCGGTGTAGATAATAGCGCGATAATGCTTGCTACATAAATAATTTTTTTTAATTCTAAAATAGACAGCAGAGGTAGACTGTGCCTGTTGTGTTTCCATAATGAAACCCAAGTCAGCACTTTTCCTTTAAGGCAGTTGCAATGAAGAATTACACGCGGACAGGATCCTCAAGATCCTTAAGAGCTTTGGGATAATTTGCTAATTCTATTAAGTAATTATTGTTATCTGCAAGGAAACGTGACATGGGAGGCTTCGATTCGCTCGAGGAAGCGTTTGATCTCCTCATCACATTACTGCAGCGTTACTAACCCGATGTTCGCTGGTTAAGCGTAAACATATGCTCGAGTCCAGCAATGGGCCGATTCTAGCTCGAGCCTGAAATGCAAGTGAGAACACATCTGGCTTTTTGAACTTAGAAACTGCTTAATCCTGCTTTTATTATTATGATCCTTATGACTCTTAAACCAGGTCATGAGAAGAAACGTGAAAAAATGTACTTTAAACAAAGTTCTCGGGGTCAAACTTTTTAGCAAAGCTGAATTCGTGCAATCCGTTAGAACAAAAGAAAATCTATTGTACCAGTTGTATAGATTAGGAATAAGTATGATTCTTATCACATCTATTGAGTATTAGACTTTTAAATAAAAATGTACAAATTTTGAGTTTCATGATTCTGTGCAGCAGCTAATATTAATATCTACAGTAGCTTTAGCGTCTTTTAAGTGTAGCTTAAAAATATTACTACTGATTCTTGGATTTTTTTTGTCTTAGCAAAAAATTCTTGGATTTTTTTTTTGTCTTTTTGTTTTTTTTTAATTATCATTCTTATTTTTGTCCTTATTATCTTCCAGTTGTTTAGAATACTCCGTAAGAAATAATTAATGATATATGCAGTCAAGTCAGGCTGTGTCAGTCTGTGCCCGGCTAGTTCTTTAACGTGTCCTTCCGTTTAATGACCGCCTGAGGGGTTCCTCTCTAATTAAACACCCTGCCTGCAAGAAAAAGTGCCCTTTCAAAACGAATTAACGTTGAGGGTCATAACAATCCATGAGAAAAAGCAAACCTGTCTGATTTAACTAATCCGTGGCAAAAATTCAACGCCGCGGGTGTTAATTCAACACTGGGGACTTTGCCGTGTTTTGCTAACCGCAACCTCTATATTCATCTCACTTGAAGTTAGATGAGTGTGAAGCCGGTTGTGTCATGACCTGCGATATGTCGCAATGGGGCAAAGCACTGAGGGCTAATTTGCAACATTCAGCGTTTCTGCCTCTCCGCTTAAAAGCATAGGCTTCCCATTTGTCTACCTTAGCCTAGGAGCCAATACCCCTACGTAATTTAAAAAAAACAGTGCACGGGACCCGCCAAGCAGATGGGATCAGCAAGTCAAACACAGCGTCGAGCCCCAGGTGCCCCCTCGTTCCGTGCCTTATCCAAACAGCCATTAGCATTTCCGCAGTGGTAATGACTCGCGCTGAGAAAACAACGTGGAAAACCGCTCGGCTCGCTTCCCACACACTGCAAGAGAAAGGAAGGTTTAATGCAAACATCCCACTTACTGACACGCACACGTTATACACACACACACACACACACATATTTCAGTCATTCCCATGGGCTCTAGTGTGCAGTACCAGGGGTTATAGCAGGACTAAAGGTCTTGTTTAAAAATCTAAGTTTTATCTTTAAGAACGCGCTGTGGTATTAGTTTTAAGGGCACACACTCAGGGACACACTATGCTGTCACTCGTCGTATGGTTATATTTGTCTAGACTTTTTGTTCTTGTGGCACAGCAACTTATTGTCCGGTAGTATTGTTATCATAAAAATAAAGCTTAATTTGTACCTTTCTACATGTGTTTCCCAAAATCCTTTACTGAAATATTATAGCTAGATAGTTTAATAATTGATTAAAGTTTAATCATTTCGGCATTATGCAGATAAAACTTCATGAGGTCTGTGACGGTATGTAAAGCTACTAAATGTGTTTAGAATACAAATTTTTGCTTTTCACTTGCCAAAGCTACTCTCTTCCCCAAAATATAGGGGGAAATATAATGTCTTCACATTAGAGGTCCGGGATCGTTTCCGATAACGCTTGACTCCGATCTCGGGAACTGCGGCACAGATCAAATCAGATATGGAAGCCAACCGTAGCTGAACACAAGCAGCAATCTTTCCTGGCCATAGTACCAATCAATTCTGCCTAATGTTTTTGAAAACGCCCATAGTCACAGCTTCTGGACTGTTGGTTAATAAATTACTCGTATTGAAATGCCATCCATCGATCTATCCACTGTCTATGCCTCTTATCCTTTGTAGAGTC
The DNA here is from genome assembly GCA_026413445.1 of Dolichallabes microphthalmus. Classification (NCBI taxonomy): domain Eukaryota; kingdom Metazoa; phylum Chordata; class Actinopteri; order Siluriformes; family Clariidae; genus Dolichallabes; species Dolichallabes microphthalmus. Next base: position 6,431,670 of record JAOTQY010000048.1, read on the forward strand.
ACATGGGGTCTGGAGCCTAAGGCAGGGTACACCCTGGATGGTGTGCCAGCCCATCATAGGGCACAAGCACACACAATCATACGAGTACACAATGGGCAATGCGGAAATGCTGGTCAACCTATAATGCATGTCTTGGGACTTTGGGAGGAAACCCACCAAACACAGGAAGAACATGCGGACTCCATGCACACAGACTGGAGGCGAGATTTGAACCGGCAACCATAAAGGTGTGAGGTGATGACCTCTAATGAACCTCTAAGCCACAATGCCGCCATAGTGTAATACAGTACACTTGAATATTTCCCATTTACTCTTTCTGCAGCATTTTTCTACAAACCAATGGCAGTGACTTCATTCGGCCTTAGGAACCTCGCAGAGGCCTTTAGTTAATTCCCCTCTCCCAAATGTGGTCTCATTTAGAGAAGAAGGGCACATCAAGGGCTCCTCGGGGGTCCTCGACAGCACCCTTGTGTAACACAAGAACAGAAATGGAACACTCTTATTTCTCTGATGAGAATGTGCACACGAAGGCAACGAGAGTGTAACACGAGCGGAATGGTGGGAACTGGTACGAGGCCAAAGTGCATTTAGTCATCAAGGGTCTGGAAGAGGAAAGGGATATCACTGTTTTAACTGTAACAGACCAATTCTGTTCGGTCGTAGAGGAAAACAATGAGAAGTAACTTCCAAGAACAGCTAATTACTCACCCGTTTTTAAAGCTGTTTGGTGAGGAATTGAGCAGCCCCATCCCACCCCGAAGCCTGAGCAGACTCGATGTGACTGCAGTTGAATGGAATGGCAGCTGTGTCAATGTGGTTTTGCGGCTCGGTCGCAGTTCTCCTCACATCAAAGCGAGGGGTATTCAGCTAACTCCCGCAAACCTAAGGTCACTCTCGGCGCATTCCGCATTGGCTTTAAAAGTTCCGCTCGTTGGAAGCTTACCATAGAAACACGAGCCTCCGTTGGCTCAGGTCACTCAACACCATGGATTTTGTCATCAGCTTAAACGCTGGCTATCGTATCACCTCATTAAACAAAGGCTTTAAAAGGATGCTGGTCTACTGAGTGTCAGTACGGTATAGCCGTGGAGCGGTGACAAGGATGATATGCGTCGGTCTCGGCGAGTAGGCGACTCGCAATTAGGAGGTTTATTTTAGCCTGTTCTCGACTGGTAGTTGCATGTGACTATTTTAAACATTTAAATTATACAGATAGGGAATCTGAGGCTGAACTGAGGCACGGTTTCTCCTAACCTGGACAGCTGGACATATATCATCGCCTGTGCTTTTTCCAGTCCTCAGCTGTCCAGTTTTGGTGATTATTCTTGATGAGATCTTCTGCCTTTTGTAGCCCGTCTACCTTGAGCTTTGACGTGTTGTGCATTTTGAGATGCTTTTCTGCTTATCACGGTTGCAAAGAGTCGTTGTTGATTCTCAGTCATGAACAAGGCGTTTCCTTGTTGGATGTTTGTTCTGTATCACTGAGAATCCCAGAAGATTGGCATTTTCTGAAATTCATGGCTACTGATTAACCCAGATGAGGATGCCATCTCAGGGAGTTTTTCCTTGCCACCTTGGCTTGCTCATCAGGGACAATCTCGATATTATCTAAGCATGTTTTTTTCTCACTCATACACACTTCCATAAATTTTCTTTTCATTGTGTGAAGCAGCTTTGAGACAATGACCATTCTTAAAAATGCTATTGAATTGAATGGAACTGAATTGAATAGCGATGTACAACCGCAATATACGGCAGCGTGCCACCGACACATGAGGAATGAAAGTGCTTGACGATCTCCGCGGCACACGATGTCCACGAGTTATCACGGTGCAAGCATCTGCTCAGGCTAATCAATTGGAACATGACCATCGGGCTAATGGCCCTTGTACATGACAACTGAGACGGGAAATGCAATATTATCCGGAGGGCTGTAGTGGACAGACTACATGAATGGACAGATAATGGTTTGTGTGCGAGTGTGTGTGTGTGTGTGTGTGTGGTACAGCAGCACCGGTGAAATAGACTCACTGGGACTCCGTCTAACAGCATCAAGCGACTCACCACTGAGAGGACAGATGGCACCTTGACACACACACAATCACACACAAGCACACACAGTGGCAGACAGGTCCTGGGCTCCAGATGGTGACATCACAGCATGGATGTGAATTCACAGAAGTTGAGAGGAGAGACAGCGTGTGGATGAGAAAGAAATTTGTATATTAGTCTTGCAAATGTTTTTTTTTTTTTTTTTTGCATGTGTGTGTGTGTGTGTGTGTGTGCATTTTGATTGCAAAATTTTCTTTGTTGCTTTAGAGTGCAAGTAGTGGTTGTTTGTTTGTGTGTGTGTGTGTGTGTGTGCGCGTGCCCTCTATCTTCCCTGAGTTCTCAGGACTGTCCTTTTGTATGACTTCCTCCAAGACACAAAGGCTGAGCTATTTTAGCTTGTGAAGACCTTCCTGAAAGACATTACACCCCCCCCCCACCCCCACCCCTTTTCCCCCGAATAAACCCTCTGACATAAACACACGTATACACACACACTCATGCGTATTTTGGTAGATTGACATTAAAGTGATCTGCGCTCAGTTCTTACATTCAAGAACTAAAAGACTATTAAAGGAAGGACACACACACACACACCCTGATTATTAGTACCGGACTAGAGGAGCGATGAAACTACAGATGCGAGTCATGAGGATTGCGAAAGAAAATCCAGTGTCAGGCTCAGGAGTAGGAGCTGGATAAGAGAATGTTGTCTCTCTTCTTCTACATGTAATTAGTATAATTTGTGTGACCTTTTATTTTATTACAAAACAGAAGATTGCGTTGGTTGGGTCAGAATGGTGGAGAGGAAGTGTGTGTGTGTGTGTGTGTGTGTGTGTGTGTGTGTGAGAGAGAGAGTGATGTACTGGATTGATGGTGTGTTTGTATGCTTTTTTCCCACAGCCTTCTAAATACATCACTATTGTTCTTTCCAGTGTGTGTGTGTGTGTGTGTGTGTGTGTGTGTGGGTTGTGTGGTGCTGTGCGTGTGTTTATCATAGTCACTGTCTCCAGCTCTTGTCCTCAGCTCACGTGTTGCCAGTGCTTGGATGTTGCATGTTTTTGGCTTTGGCTTTTGTTCACAGACTTTATGGATCATCAGTGTAATCCAGATCATCATCTTCGTCTGCTCTCTCTCTCTCTCTCTCTCTCTCTCTCTCTCTCTCTCTCTCTCTCTCTCTCTCTCACACACCACTTTTTCTAATTTCTCTTCATCTGTCTGTCTGTCTCTTCTGCTTTCTCTCTGTCTTTCTCTCCCTGCATGCTTATCTTCATCTTTCTCTCTTGCTATCCCTCTTTCCCTCTCTCTGTCTATCCCTTCTTTGCTCTCTCTCTATCTCCCACTCTGTCTATCTCTCCATATTTCTCTCTCTCTCTCTCTCTCTCTCTCTCTCTCTCTCACTCCCTCCATATTTCTCCTGTTCTCTCTCTTTCTCTCTCTGTCTCACTCACCCTCTCTCTCTCTCTCTCTCCCCATCTTTCACTTCCTTTGTCTCTGTCCTTCTCTTCGTCTGCATCTCTCTCTCTATCTCTCTCTGGCCTCTTTCCAGTAATTAAAATAGCACGTTGACATGAGGATGGTCCGTCGCAATGACACGGTGCTCTCTGACTTCCTGTAATTTACCCCCCTTTGCGTTCGCAGAGAGATTCCCACTGAGGGTCACAAATCAGGCATAAACAATGACCATCACGTCCAACAATGCCAGGGCGTGGGAAACAATATAACTGTGTGTTTTTCTGTGTGTGTGTGTGTGTGTGTGTTGTTACTCTTACAGGAATATAATATTATTGTGGACTGTTTATGCACACTTTATGATCAGGAATCCGTATAAAGCCACACGTTACCAAATCCCACTATTACAAAACGGGTGCAGTTGTGTCCCGGTGCATTAAACACCTTCGCTGTATTCCAGTAGATCAGTGAGCGCACAGTATCACTATCACGTCATCCGGTAAAGTCTGACACAATTGCCTGTCTATATTTAACCTAATGTGTTTAACACACGTGCTGTTTAATGGTTGTGTGTATGCACATCTGTGTGTGTGTGTGTGTGTGTGTGTGTGTGTGTGTGTCAGGGTCGGGGGTTATTCTGTTACAGAACTTCTATTTCTCTATTAATATCAGTGACACACTTTGAGCAGAAAGGCCGGATATGTTGTCAACCATATCGCAAAGTGTGTGCGTGTGTGTGTGTGTTTGTGTGTGTGTGCACGCACTGTGTCTTTGTTATCTCTTTTTATGAGGAATGATATTTATAGGAACATGTGAAAGTTTCGACTTTGTAGGGACGCCATCCTGGTCCCCAGTTTCCAGGTTGTAGTGTTGCATTTTAAACGTTTCAAAGAACAAAAACAAAACCTACGTGTAAATGTTACTAAGGTTAGGGGTAGGGACAGGACAGGAAGGTAGTATTAGGCGGTATGGTGGCTTAGTTGCTAGCACTGTGGCCTTGCACATCCAAGGTCTGGGTTCGATTCCCATCTTGAGGTGTGTGTGGAGTTTGCATGCTCTCTCCTGTGCTTGGTGGGTTTCCTCCAGGTACTCCGGTTTCCTCCCACAATCCAAAAAAAACATGCAGATTATGATAACTGGTGCTCCCAAATCACCCTGCGATGGATCGACACCCTGTCCAGGTCTTTTGGGATAGGGACTTGACTGATGTTTTTAATTGCTGATGATCGTTTGAAAATCAGATCAAGTCATTAGAAAAGCTAGTATTAATTTGCTAGCAAGGTCGTAAACTAGTGGTGGACCACAGGGTTTATGTTTCCATTAAAGCGAAATGGGGAAAAAAGTGACATTTCTTTTCATAATTATGGTTTTACATAAGAACTTGTACCACCTCTTTAAAACGGGACATAATTCGCTGATCTCATAAGGCATGCACAAAAACATACTTACATCTAGGTATCTAAGTAGGAAGTTGTTTAAAAATAGTAACAGCAGTTCTTTTAAATAAGAGATATCCTCTTCAGATTCTATACTGCTTATCCTGTACAGGGTCACGGGGGCCTGGAGCCTATACCAGGAGACTCTAGGTACGAGGGGGGGGGATTACAACAGAACAGGGTGCCAGTCCATCACAGGTCACGTACACACACTACAGGCAGTCTGGGAATGCAATGAGGAACCTGGAGGAACCACACCAAGCAGCACGGGGAGAACATACAAACTCCACACACCCAGACCCAAGGCGTGAATCGAACCCTCAACCCCAGAGGCGTGGGGCCGCAGTGCTAATCACTACACCACCGTGCTGCCTTAAATAAGGGATACTGGCGATGCTACTGGCGATGCTACTGGTGATGACACTGTTACTATTTTTGCACAACTCAGTGACTCGAGACTGTCTTTCATGATATAAAATACCACAGCAACAAAAGTAGCTCAGGGTTTCATTTTTCAGATCTTGCACACAGCATCTGAAAATAAAAAATAAATAAAAAAAAAACTTTTATATTTGTATATCACTATTTGTTTGTTAAATCTAAAACCCCAGAATGTGACTAAACAGTTTGCTGTGTGAGAAAGAAAATATACAGAATATCGCTCGTTAGCATTAGCCGCTTAGCATATCGAGTTTCTCACCTCATCTGTTGAAACACACTGGAGCTGTAAGTGATGTAATTCTGACCAACAAATTGTTTTGCTTAGGATGGAAGGCTGAGTTATATTTGAAATAAACTCTGGCTTTTCAAACCTGTCGAAATCCCACATTTCAGAAATGATAATTGACTCTATTGCTACAAGTCCTCAGAGATGGACCGCCTGTTGATTTTGTTTCAATTAACCAAATAATAGAGAGAATCGCCAGCCCTAGATAAAGCTTAACTTGTATTTACTCTGGACAGAACACACAGTGAAACAAACATCCTGTACCAACAGAAATTTGAATACATACTGTTACACCCTTAACGTAGACATCTTCAGGTTAATTAAGGGAGTCTTTATAAAAAATCAAAAACGGCCAAGAAAAGGTTAGAAATTTACCTAGATATCCACAGTTCTGTTGTTTTATTGAAACATATTTGTTTTAGAAGAGAGTCAAACGTTATTCACAATCTGGCTGTAAAATTTGTTTTAATTAACTTATTAAATTAAAATTAAAAGACAAATACATAATTTTCCTACATAATCTCCTTGATTTTTAATACACGTAGTCAGTCTGTTACCAAGCTTTTGTATTCCCTTATTTAAATCATCAGAAGTGAATCAAATGACTAAATGTAAAGTTTTTTCAGAATGTGGACAGAAGTGTGTGGATGTGTATCGTCACGCGAGACCACGACGCCCTTGGATACAAGTCCTATTAATCTTCAGCTCTTCGATAATCATCTCACTGTAATGAGGCACTGTTGATTGTTGAACCTCTTTCCTGATAATATTCCGATACTGTCTCTTGAGACTCCCAGAAATCTATAAGCGTTTGATGAGTTTTTTTAACTTTCTCTCGAGCAGTGATTGAGGATGTTTCCGTTCCATACTCTGGCGTTTACTCTCAGGCTCGTAGTGATGAATCCAAGTCTCGTCCACCGGTAATGATTATCTTTAAGAAACTTTTACTGTCCTTTTGATTGCAGATATCCAAACGCTTTTGTTTACACTCTTTTGTGTAACGAGTCGTCTCGGAGAGTGATTCGTTCATTTTCTATTGGGCGCGCATGCGCAAAGCATCGCAAAACCTCCGTATGTTATATACAGGAAACAGAAATGAGTCGTTACCTTTGAGTCTTTTCGGTCCCGAGTCGTTCGTTCTTTTGTCACGTGACTCCCATAGACGCTATGCGGTGCAATAGATTCAAAAGAACGAACGACTCAGACTGCAAGATATGATGGTGAGCTGCTCATTCTGTTTATTATAATACAGTATGGCCTCAGCTGCATTGTAATATTTTCATAACTGGAACTATGGCCAAAATTTGTGTATGTAGACATATTGGGGGTCTTTTTTTATTGAAAAACGCAACATTTTAATTTATTTCTGATCAATTGAACGAAATGACTCAAAAAAAGATTCGTTCATTTTGATGAACGAGATTCAAAGAACCGAGTCACTAAAATCAGTCAAACTTCCCATCACTAATGAACTGATGTAACATGTTCACACCTGCACAGCAGTGACTGACAGTAGCCATCAAACAGAAAAGTGCTGGAGAGCAGAAGTTTTTCATATAAGTATAAATTTTGACTAACTATTGGCAGCAAAATTGGAGGAGAGTTCTTCCTCTCACCTGTCCTTTTCATCTGTTTTAGTGTCAGTACTCAGCACGTCTATTGCGTGATGCAATTTGAAACGAGGGCTGAAATGAAATTAGCAACACTTACAATGTTATTATGAAAACAACACAAAATGGTGGGCGCTAATACAGTATGCACGTAAATGCATAAATTGCTAAATAAGGTGGTGTAGTGGTTAGCACTGTCGCCTTGCACCGCCAGGGTCCGGGTTCGATTCCCGGGGTAGGCTCGATTCCCGT
>JAOTQY010000048.1:6495417-6513335 GCA_026413445.1 Dolichallabes microphthalmus
ATGTAGGTTAGGTTAATTGACATTCCAAATTGCCCGTAGTGTGTGAATGAGTGTGTGTATGTGTGTGTGCCCTGCGAAGGATTGGCACCCTGTCCAGGGTGTACCCCGCCTTGTGGAATAAGAATAGACTCCAGGCCCCCCGCGACCCTGTATATAAGGATAAAGCGGTACAGAAAATGAATGAATGAATGAATAAAAATGGACAAATAAGGAAGGCAGTGTAAGATAATAGTAGTAGGAGAGGAAAATGAAAACATTCTCCTCTTATACTTTTTTATTATTGTCGCCTCCAGCCTTTCATAATCTTTCTAATCAGCTTTAGGATCTTTTCAGCTTTGTATCTAAGAGGGTCATGGCAGATCTTCACACAATTTTTCTGTTTGGGATTTTTGTCTTGTTACAAAATACACTAAGAATTCCTTTTAACATCTCACTTATTCACCCACACATGAATCCCCTTTGAGCAGCTGATATTGAGATGTATATCTGCTACTTCTGCTCTGTAAAGACTTGTAACGCCTCTAATCTGAGGTGCCGTTTGTTAATCGGTGATTTCTGAGGCTGGTGACTCTAAATGAACTTCTCCTCTGCAGCAGAGGTAGGTTTTGGTCTCGCTTTCCCTGGAAGGTCTTCATGAGAGCCAGTTTCATCATGGTGCTTGATGGGGTTTGACACAATAATGTTCTTGCAAGAACTGTTCCAGAACTGTTGACAGCTTCGTGTCATAAAATGACAACTGACTGTTTTCGTTGTCATTTGATTACCCAATGCCATATGTGTAGTTTCACAGTTTTTGAAAATAAAACTATATATATACATATATAGGTATTTCGACATGGTTAAGACAATCTGCTGAGGTTGAAAAAGAGCAATGGGAAAGAAAGGTGATTTAAGCGTCTTTGAGTTTGTGTTTTGCAGTGTTTACACTGGAATTTGGTAAAATAGCCCTGATTTGCAATCTCAGCTTTCATGCGTCTCGGCATGCTCTTTATGCCACCCCTGGTGCAAAAATTCCATTCGTCTTTCTCTTGATCACGTTCCAGATTTTTTAAATGGCGTTCAGATCTGGATGGCTGTACCAGGGTCTTAATCTAGTGGTTCTCTATCCATGCTTCATGCTAATTTTGTCGCATACTTTTTGTAATTAAAGCTACATTAATACAAAACCTCCAACTGTGGAATTTTCCACCAACCACTGACTATGTTCGCATCTTTATACGAACGTGTTTTGTTCAAGCTTTTATGCGATGGACTAGGCAATCTCATCTCCAAAACCACTGCTGAGCCGTTCAGCAGGAAACTACAGTCTTCATAAGACAGAACAGCACCTTTTATCGAATGAATGAATGTAAATTCATCTCTGCAGGTTTGTTTTCTTTCCCTCGGTCTGTCAGCCTTCAGTTATTATAGTATCTCCTTGGAAATGCTCTTCCACATATCTTTTCATCAAAGTCCAACTTGTTTTTACGAGCTTAGGCAATATCCACATACTTTCAGCCTGTTAACATTTGGTTTCGAAGATGAGCGGTTTTGAGGAGCAAGCAGAAATCTGCAGGAGAAGTTATGAATCATCGCTCAAGTGTCTCTTGAAGTTTGTGGGAAGACCGTTGTGCCAGGGGTGAGGGTGGGAAAACATTTACTTCTTCGGCGGCGTGCTGCGTTCTGATCTTTGTTGTGGCATCGAGGAGTCGACGTGGTGGGCTCTTCACAGACACATCCGCGTCGTGCACTCCCACTTTGAACCGCCTTCCTTTCCACCTCAAGCCACAAATGGGGCACCTGAGAATGGTATCTAGATTCTTTTCTTCATACGCGTAAACCTCTCGGATCCGTTCTGCCAACGCTGCTTGGGCAGCTGCGTGTTCTAACTCGTCCTGCCCCTTTCTTTTGGTTCAGATATCACTAACAATGAATTCTTAATCAGGAGCAAATAAACAGCTTTCTAAAAATGTCACCAAAGCCCCAGCGAGAGACGGTTTCCTCGGGGGCTTCTCCGAAACTTATCCGTGCCATTTACTGCCCGTGGTTTATTGTTGTGAAGATCCCGTTCCCTCCTGCAGGAGCCTTTGTTCCTCTCTAGTCTCTGGTGGTGCAGAATAAATAGCATGCTATCAAGCTGAAAGCATAATAAATATGCATCCTGAAAGATCTCCACGTTCACTTCGGTCCTTCCGGGACTGACCCCGTGAGCCTGCCGTTTCAAGACTAAACATCTATGTTAATATGGTCATATGATATGCCTTAAATGAGCACTGTGTGGATACTTAGCCCGAAATAGATGCAGCCTGGGAGGGCATCAGTCGCTCTTGGCTTGCTTTGAGGCATCGCAGGATTTCGGAATTTCTAGACTAGGCGCCTTGAAGTGTTGTCAGAATACATTTAAGATTTATGATGATGAGGTATTTTCACCCCAAAGTAATGTTTTCGTAGCTATCCCGGGCTTCTATATGGGGAACTAAAAATAAACAAATTAATAAACTTATTAGATGGTGCATGAGCAGGCATGGGGTCTATGCAGTCGTCGCAACCTGTTCAAAATAATGGCTTCATTAATGAGAATAATTATTGAAACCAAGTGTGAGTGCTGGACTGGAAAAAATGTAATCTGGCTTTTTTTTTTTTTTTTTTTTACTACCAGGACATGCTTTGACATGTCTAATGAATCAGAGCCTGTGGAACTTTCCATACATAAAAAAAAAACAAAAAAGACAGAGAAAAAAAATCATCAGATGACATGGTACAGTATATCTGTAATGAAACTATAGGTATGATAACGCTGATCTTTTATATCACGGATTAGAAACCAGATAAACTTGAAACCACTGTAAGGTACATTTTTTTTTTTTTTTTTTTACAATTTTACATGAAAGCCAAAGTAAATTCTCAAAGAAAACCAAGCATGATCTTTTAAGCTCATGTTTTGATTCTTCAAAATATTTGATATGAATGGCCCCATGATTTCTTTTCTTTTCTATTTAATAAAACTGTTTTGTTAACCTCACTGCTGAAAATGCTTTTCATTTTCTTTATCCTTGTATTCTAAAAATAACAACGGCAATAATTACTCATATCCTGGGAAGAAAGTGGTTTATGTAGCCATAAAGGTCAGGAGAGTAAACCATTAAGGTGGTGGACTGAGAAACGTACTAGCTTTACTTCATATTTCCACTCACTCTGCTTTGAGCTTAATTTCAGGTTTCCACCGTCGAATCCCAAATAGCATAGTGCACTTTGTAGGGTGTTGAATCCCTTGTTTCCACACACTATGTAGTGCCCTTAATCAGGGGTTATAGAAGGATTTGGGATTCAGTCTTGTGGTAAAAGATAAGTTAAGTTTGTAGCTTGTGTTAGTCAAGAACAAAGCGGCGAGGTGAGACATGAACCTGTCAGCATGTTGGTGGAATCATGGTTTCGAAGATGAGCAGTTTTGAGGAGCTCACATTAATGAGCAGTACTGAAAGATTGAAACACAGGACGGACAGTTCGAGATGACTTAGCAGCAATTACTAAGGAGACAAAGAGTTGGTTAGGATGACATAATGTCATCAGGTGCGTTTTCTTCCTGATAGTGCTTCTGTGACGTGATGCGGGTTTTGAATGCGGGTTTTGGGTTTTGGCAGGCAGCTGCCCTCCCCTCTTTCCAGTAATGTGAACCACCACTGAAATCTTTACTGGGCCATATCGACCCACTTTCACTCATAACTCAATTAATTATTTATAATTTTTTTTTTTTTTTTTGCATGTTCTCCTTGTGCTTGGTGGGTTTCCTCCAGGTTCTCCGGTTTCCTCCAACAGTCCAAAAACATGCAGATTAGGCTAACCGGCTTTCCCAAATTGTCTGTAGTGTGTGAATGCGCGTGTGAATGTTTTCCGGAGGTCCTACGGTTGTACAAATGGGAATAAATTCAGTGGTCACCATTGGCCTCCACAGTCCCATCCTCCACAGTTGGACATCAGTGGTTCCTGGATGAATGTATGGAATAGAAATACCCCTAATGAATGGTTTGTCATGGGGAAGAAAACAAAACGTGATTCCCTGGCACTGAATGTGTGAGATGAGATGTAAGTTTAAACGGCGTTAGGTTTCTGTAAAGGCCTAAACAATTCACCCGACACCCTGTTCGCTACCCTTATTTACTGGTTCTGTCTTCTGTAATAATTCTCCTGAACTAGTTTGACTCACTCCTGGACACACACACACACACACACACACACAAACATAGTCTTGCACATACACATACACAGCCGCACCCTGCCAGCAAAGGACAATCGAACAGTATGCAAGCCACACTAGGCTTTATGTCAAAGTGTGCTGTGTGTTTGTAAACGTGGGCGTGTGCTCCTGTGTTGGGTGTGCAGACACATGTTTCGGTCAGGGTGTGTGTGTATGGAGTGTGACTCAATCCTTTTGACACTTCGCTCACCCTGCGCCTGAATTTCGGGGATTAGGAGAAGCGTTAAGTAAATGAGGGCAAGATTACTTAACTCACTGTCTCACCCTGTTTGACCAAATAAGACGAATCTGAATGATATGATTAAATTGCTTTCTTTTTTTTAGGCCTGCACTTTGGCTTCCTAACATGGTTTCAGGAAGCAGGAAGTGTTTTTAGGATGGAATGAAGGAAGTTATGCGTGCCTTTGAAACGCCCTTCTTGAAATCAGGTTTCTATCTCGATCAAACACAGCTAGCTAAACCAGCTAGGCTATACTTAACAAATGAACTTTTACATTCATGGCATTCGGTTAATGCGGTTGTCCAGAAGAACGATGTTTGTCTTTGAACTGAACTGCTGCTATAAGGGTGCTGTCAATCAGAGTTATTGACAGACATATCACAGGTGATGCTCCGCCCTCAGGGAGCTGTCAGTCACCAGCTTGTCAGTCACACCCCCTGCTTTCAGCTCAGTCTTTTCGCTGCTTGATAATTGTAAATAATCCATACCAAGGATAATCTGGACATAATCTTCTGATTGATTCGTACAAGCATTGAAGTCTGGGTGATCACGACGGCACGGCGCACCAACCTTGACTTGAACAAGGTCATGACTGGTAAGAATGTATATAGATCTCAAGATTACTGATGACAAGATTACGAAGGAAGTTCACAAAATACCTCAATAATCCTTAAAAACACAAGTCTACAGAAAGCACAGAAAAAATTGTTTCGTTATCACTTCTGCATATTTACATTGGGATAAATATCTATTGATTTTAGGGCAGGGGTCATCTGCAGTCTGGGTACTTCAGGACCCTGTAAAGTGTTTAGACAGTGATTAAATACACAGATTTTTTTTTCAGGCCATGTCTAGACTACATACTCAGCTAGTGTTAAATTCCATTCATCCACCCTCTGTGGTCCAACTAGGGACTGCGGGGACCAGTAGTTACCATTGTATTTATTCCCATTTTTACACTCGTGGTAAAACCTCTGGTCAACATTCACACACTGCAGGCAAATTGGGGACACCGATTTGCCTAATCGGCATGTTTTTGGAAGGGGAACCGGAATAACAGGAGGAAGCTCACCAAGCACAGGGAGAACACACATACACAGACCCCGATTCAGGAATTGAACCCTCGACCCTGGAGGTGCAAGGTGACGGTGATAACTACTAAGCTACCATGCTGCTGATATTGTTACATCAGATATTTTAAAACCTGAACGCAAATGAGAAGTTGCCACCATGATTGTTAATGTCATAACAATCACACAATGTGCTCTACATTTGAGTCCACTTAAAAAAAAACAACAATGCCATATTAGACATTGTTAGACTGTGAAATCAAACCCAATCATAGTATTCTGTAGTCTCACTAAGCACAGAAATATGAAGGATAACCCTGTACACCATAACATTCTTCACCCCAGCATGTGACTTGCTTTGATACCAAACCTACAGTACACACATGACATAAAAATATATATATGAAACTTTTTGTCACATCTCGTCATCGTTTCCAGTGACGCAGGGGATTGAAACTCTGAGTCAATGACAGGTTCGGGTTTTCTTACAGAGGTGATGTGCTGTTAAGTCCCGGCAGCTGCCACCAAGATGATCTCTCAAGATTAACGCTGGAATAGTTGTGCATGTGTAAACATGTTTGTACAACACTGGGCTCATACGTCTCTAGTTTCAGATTCATTTCAGGTGGATTCAGTTTGACTTGATACTAAACTGATACCAAGAAAAAAAAAAGATTTGCTTTAACTGTAGAGGTGACGTCAACAATCAGCATTGGATTAAAAAAAAAATGTTAGAAAACTACAAATGAACATTTTTACACATCACATTTCTTTTTTGTATGGTCTACGGTCCTGTTGAGTAAATATGTATTATAAATGAAAGTGTACATGCATTTAATCAGATCATGCTCATACCTTTGTAAATATTACGCTCGGAAATGTTTGGCTTGTAACTGTTACTGCATCTTGATTTCAAATATACAAAAGTCAGATTTAACGATATCAACACAATCTGTGATAAGGAACTTGTTATTAGATAATGTTTGGGTGTGGACCTGCCTTTCACTCTGTGCTCCTGGGATAGGCCTCCACCCTGACCTGGAAAATAAAACGAATACCCTGGCACCTCATCCAGGGTGTACCACTTCACATGCCCTAAGTCTCCGGAGATAGGCTCCAAGCCCCCGCAACCTTGTATACAGGATTAAGTGACATTAGATGATGATGATGATGAGTGACTGAGCAGATACACTGCATTTCCAGAGTGACTATAGGCTGTTTTTACAGCATTTGGCCACCAGGGGCACTAGCAAGCAAATCCAAACAAGTTCTAAAAATTCTGGAAGTTTCCTCCAGCCATTTTTAAAAATGTGTGTGCACTGAGAATGGAGAAGTTTGCTGTATTTTTAGTTGACAAACAATAGCACAAAGGCTTTTCCTCTCCTTCTCTTGGTGATTGGGAAAATCCAGGAGAACCACCAGCCCTTCATCTTCTGAAACAGGTAGTTCCAGAAGTTTCTTTAACAGATTCCTTGCATCTGCAACAAACTCTAGATTTGCACAAAGTTAAGAAATATAAACCAATACTCGCACCACACATGGGAAACTTATGATGCTTTTCTAAAACAGACCTAAAATAAAACCTTTTTTTTAAAAGGCAAAAATAACAATTTAGTTTGCTCCATGCTAGCACTAATGCTAATCCTTTAAACTGATATTGTGTTACATTTTTCAAATTAAAAGACCCAATGACTGATTCAATATTAGTAACTGTGGTTGTGATTGTGTGTGTGTTTTTTTTTCCTTCGGGAAATGTTCTGATAAAAAAATAAAATTTGGTTGATTTTTGTGGAGTAATTAATTCCACAATTTCTGCACAAAATGGAGCTTTTGTGATCAATCTTCTCAGGGTATTAATTGTCAGACAAGTTATTTGTAATATCAGTATGTGTAACATCATATGTGTGTTGGAGGACATTGCAGGACGCTCAGGACACTTTTCCATTGCTGTTCTGTTCTCGTCACTGTCTCCTCTCTCTCATCCCCCTTTTCCTTCACACCAGGTAGAAGGTTGCACGGAGGGGGATGAGGGATGAAAGGCGGAGCACAGCGAAAGATGAGTGAGCGAGGAGGACGGGAGAACAATGCAGCGCCTGTGTGGAGTGTGTTTGTGTGTGTGTGTGTGTGTGTGAGAGAGAGAGAGAGAGACATTGAGAGGAGAGAAAAGAGAAGAGAGAGAGATGTTATCGGAAATGCTGTAGTCTACTGTTTACACACTGTGCCTTCTGAAGCACTGCGAGACGGAGGAAAGGATGGAGACAGATAACGATTGGTGTAACAGATAAAAACAAAACTCCAAAGTAACTGAAATAGTGCAGTTGATACTGTGAGAGAGAGAGACAGTGAAACTGGTGGTCTGTTTATTCCTACAAGTTTGGGAGATGAATCTGAATCTGTCACACTGATGACATGTTATAGTATCAGACATTAAATTAAACATTGAAAAACTGTGTTTTTTATGAAATTCGGGAATGGTACGAGTCACATGGACACCTTTTCAACATTTTTGTCATTTTACAACTAAAAATGTAACTGTATTATTTTGGGATTTAATGTGATAGACCAACACAAAGTGGCAATTAATTGTGAAGTGGAAGGAAAATGTTTACAAATAAAATATCTGAAAGGTGTGGCGTGCCGTTGTATTCAGCCCCCCGGAGGTAATACTTTGTAGAACCTCCTTTCGCCGCAATTACAGCTGCAAGTTTCTTGGTGTACGTCTCTATCAGCTTTATACATCTAGAGAGTGAAATTTTTGGCCGTTCTTCTTTGTAAAATAGCTCAAGCTCAGTCAGATTGGATACACAGTGTCTCAAATGGATTTAGATCTGGACTTAAATTAAATACATTTATTTAGGTTGGTTTTTAGTTCAAGCCATTATATATAATCAAACCTTTATCAAAGTCCTGAATAGCCATTTAATGTAATGATTGTTTCCTGAAACCTTGGCATGTCTGCCCTTTTTCTTGATGACCTGTGATTTATTTTTACGAAGGTATGAGGCCAGCATTCCCTTTCACCCATTATATTGCTCCAGTACAACCATAGTACAGTCCCAGTCACTTTAAATGAGGCTTACCTTCTGATCTTCTCTGCAAATTGAATGGAAGCATCCACCCCTTACTCTGCCATGGTTACAAACTGCACCCCTCCCCACTCACGCCGGCCCCCCATCCCGAGCCAATTATTGGTGAGTCCATGATTATGATTAGACTATTCAGTACTGCACAAACCCCAAGCAGACACTTTTTGATAGGCAGTCGTTGAACTACCACTATGCTTGAGTCCGTGCTCCTCTTGCAGCTGCGATAAGAACATGTCTCAGCCTGCTGTCTTTGGAATCCAGCCATAGACTAATAACCCACTTCTGAAAGTCCCATAGTTCCATCAAGCCCAAGGGAACTACTGCTGCGGCTGTCATCAGCGATCCTAGCATCCTCAGCAGGAGCTACACACAGCGGTCTGGCTGAATGGGATAACAGGTTGGCTGGTGTTCTCAATGATTTAAAGCTTCGATATGGGCAATCGTGTGGCCTGCTTTGGTGTTGGGGAGCTCTTTACAGGGTTCACTGTGTGACCAACCACCTTAATATGGTGATATGAGTGACGAAGGGTGGACATGTCCTGAATTGCCTGCTCCTTGGTGATGGCACATCAGAGCAAGTCTTCTAAATACGACTGAATTAGTGACTCACTGCTCTCTATTATTGACATTTCCTCTGTATCTGTGTGTGCCATGTTTGTTGTTATTTTCAATCTGTCCTAAGTAAAAATATGAAAAGAGTTTTGGGGTTGATAAAAATCAGTAGTGTTTTCCACTTACAATCAATTTACAGTAATTTACCAATTCCAAAGATTAAAATAACAAACAATGCTACTCCTTGTGTCTGGCGCTAATATGTTTAGGTTTGGCATTTCAGTCCCGTTTGGCATTGGCAGCTGGTTGATGAGGTTCCTTCTCTTCCAATCATCATTCAGAAAAGCCAGATGGTACAAGCAAAGATGATGACGGGAAAGATTGAGATATGCACTGCCAAGAAAAAGTAGCTTGAATAATAAAAAAAAAAAATTCATGTGTGAAAATGATTCCTCAGGCTCCCAGAACCACTCTTTCACAATTTGAGTCCTGAAATATGGCTGTGCCAACAGGGACGACACTCCATAGATGTGGTAACCTGGTCATTCAATACAGTACATTCAGGTCATCAACTGACTTTTAATTGCCAATCTTTTTTATTATGACATTTTATTGCCACATAACATTGCTGAGTCTTGACATGAGGAACTGAAGATACGAACACTACCTCCTGTACAGTGGGATTTATGGAAGAACACTAAATGCGGTTCTCTTCTTACCCTGTTACGTCCATCACTCTGGAAAAGGTATGATCTGGACTCATCAAGTCCAATCTTTTTGCCCCCTAGCAAACTGAAGGCTTTTTTCTGCCACACAGCTGTTTAGTCCCAATCCTCATCACACATCCTCATAACTACAGTTTATTTTTGACCAATCAACTACACCAAGTGTTTAAGTGATCACCATTCGTGGGTTTTTTTTTTTCTTTTTCTTACTCGACCATATTTCTTCCAGGTCTTGATCAAGAATTCTTAGCCCAGTTCTAGTAATTTCAAATCTCCGCAGCCCAACAAAATGACTCCTCGGAAATGGCATTTTTTTGTGCCAGGCGGTGTATTTTACTATGCAAAAGCCACCACTAAAGCACTTGTTAATTCCCAGTGAAGCTGTGCATCCAGGCAGGACTCGAAATAACGTATTAAAAGCCTGTTCACTGGGCAGTAAATGGCTTTAATCCCATTAAAACACAGTGTATTGGAATTTGCAATAGAAGTCAACCTTCTCTGGGGTTCTATCACTGCTGTTTTGGGAGCTTTAAAAGAGATTTTCATGCACCAGTCACTAAAACCAGTTTGGATGCAGTGAGTTATGTTCGAACATGATTTGCTAAAAATGTACTTTTACAGCTTATATATATGTATGTGCATATCGGTTTCTGATTTGTAAGCTCTTGGGATGCGTGTGTACAAGAACAATGTGGAGTCCAAGTGAGTCTGTATTGTTTAGCCATGGCCTGATTAGCTATTTTGTTCTATAAGATGCTTAATTTTTTTTATTTGTCTTAAATCAGTCACTGAATATATCACAAAAATGAAAAGATAAATTGTAAGCATGTTTGTACACACTGAAACCCATTGTGCTGTAACAATATTTTTCAAAGCTATTTTAGTGCAGGTTAAGAAATAAAATTGCACATTGTTGCTTTTGACAACACAAACAAAACCCCAGTGAACAGCACTATTCAGCAGCTCTTTATAAAACGGCTCTTCCTCTGAATCATTCATTATTTACAGTATTCACTGTTTTTTTACGGCGTAACAGTAAGCAAGAGGACAATACATCTTTAATAAGCCCTGGGAAAGCATCAATGTGTCCTGTCATCATATCAGAAAAGATGTACTATAGCAAGACTAAAACCCTGAAGTAGTTATATTAAGTGTTTCTAAAAAAACCAAAAAAAAACATGTAGCAACCATCGAATAATAATTTATCTGACTAACAGCAGTCTATCAATTTTAGTGGAACTAAAGTTGGGTTGTTCAAGTCAAACGGGAATGTTGATTATGAGGGGAAAACTTCCTTAATTTCTGTAAATAATCCCCTGCTACACTAATGCACTTATCCCAGTATTTCATTAGTGGCTGGAGGCCATCAAGGTAGAAAGTTTTCTCAGTAAGCCAGAGCCATGATTACATCTGAAACACTGGCCTCCCAGGAACTCCTTTAATGGCCCAAACATGTGGAGATGACTTGGAGTGACGTCAGAACTGTATGGGGGAATTCAATAACTGTCAGCTAAGTTCCTGTAAATACAAGTGGTGTTGGTTAATGATTGTGTGTACAGTTCCTGTAGACAGATGTGTGTCTTCCGCAAGTTGGCAATGAAGTTATCTTCAAGGTTCAGACGATCTGTAATGTCTTTACTGTATATAAAGTTTTCTGTAATGAGTTGACTTTAACATTCACACGCTCATTCACATACTATGGGCAATTAGTATAATCTGAAAGTCTTTGGACTGTGGGAGGAAACTGGAGCATCCAGGGGAACCTCATCAAGCATGGGGAGAACATATAAACTCCACACACAGACACGGAGGCAGGAATCAAACCCAGACCCTGGATGGTGCAAGGCGAAATTGCTAACCACTAAGCTGCCATACAGTAGTTTTCTGATATTATTTATTCTTTTATTACATTCATGCAGACCCCAAGTAAAGACACACAAACAGGTTAGACTTCCACTAGGTTCCTCCATTTAATATCGTTCACACAGGCTTAAATAACATGGCTCAGGAACAACCCAAGACCACACCCTTATTCTGAGTACATATTGGCTCCAATTCTAAAACTTCAGCTTCACCACAGAGGGCGGATTCCTAGTTACCTTATTCTATGTTCATTTCCCCAAATGTATCTCCGAGACATGTCTCAGTGATAAACTAGTTTAGTAAGATTTGTCCTGTTCTGTTCTACAGGGTACATTTAGTTACAGATATTTATGTCCTGACCTAACATGCTCCTTCGCTGTCACTCACAGCATGTGGTTAATTACTAATAAATAAATACTACTGAATATCACAAACACATTGAGGGGGAAAAAAAGAAAACCTTGTAGATTATCAAGACTGTTTGTGTGTGGTTTCATGAATCATGCGAAGCCGTAAAAGAACCCGATCAACCACAATGCATCCCGTCCCACCCTCGTCAGTTCCTTCTGCCGTCTCTTGAGAAGGTACCGAACCCCACACAGCTGAAAAGCTGAGTACTTCTGGTCAGTGAGCACAAATGCAATATCCTGGTGCCAAAAGGTTGGGTTGAAAAAGGCACTCGGACCACACGCACTCAATGATCCTTTAAAGCAAGGAGTCTCTCTTGTGTTGCAACATTTGGCCTCTTGTTTTAACCTCTTAAGTGAATTCGAACATTTGCAACAGATTGAATTGGTATTAGCGATGTAAATGTAAGGTGATTCCCTTTTTTTTTCCTTCTTTTTTTTCATGCAAATGAATCATATGACCAAGTTTGACTCTGATGGCTTCCGACAAACACAGCGCATTATGCTGAATATAGTTTTTCTCCTAAAAAGGATAAAACCAAAGTTGTGTAATTGAGCTGCCTCCAAGGGGATCTATTTTTACAAGTATACATTAAATGTAAGCTGTGGAAGTGGTGGCTCAGGAGGCTAAGGATTGAAGTTGCTGATTTTCAGATCTGAGGATCCGGGTCGGTGCATTACCACAACCTATACTGTACTTCCCAGACACTGCATGCGGTTGCGATCCTATTTTAATTAAACATATGTTAAAAGTTAATGTGTGAGATAATATAGCACTGCATAATAAAAGAAAAAAAAAAGTTTTCTTTAACCAGTTCGTCATGCCAACATTTCTTTATTCCAATATTGTACATTTATAATACAAGTAAATCTGAGTATTTAAAAATTGTGATTAATGGCGATTAAACACAGACTATGAGTGTGATTAACTAGATTAAAATTTTTAAGAGAATGAAAAAACTACTTTATATCATAGAAATCTATAGAGACCGTGTGTGTGTGTGTGTGTGTGTTCTCGCCTGCACGTAGAGCAGAAGGCTGATTTGAAAAGGCACTTGATATGGAGCAAGCCTTTGAATAGTCTGTCTCATGGCTTTCATTATTAGATTGAGCAACAGGCAGACACATGGACACAGAAGAAGGCATGGGAGAAAAAGGCGAGAAATTTAGGGAAGAATTATGAAAACCAGCACCAATTTAAAAGTAAGAGGCCTAATTCTAACCAGCTTTAATGTCCTTTACTGCTTATTTGGCTGTGATAACATCTGACCGGAGCTGATTATGGCCTCGTCTATGCTCTTGCTTCTATTTGCTTGAGAAAGGCTTCTAAGAGGAGATGTATTCAATCAACGAGCATGTGTAGGCTACATAAAGAAACATGGCTGCATGGAAAACTGAAAGCAGCTGCTCTTAAAGTAGCTTGAAAGTGACGGAGGCGTCGATGTGTGGAGCCATTGCGTGTACCGGTGTTTTGTGTGGTACTTGATGGTTCAGTTCAAAGGGAACACCCGTCAGGCATTGTGCCCTCAGAAGGCATCACTTAACATGTATGTGTGCATGAGTGTGTGTGTGTGTGTGTGTGTGCGCGCACGTGCATTAACAGTCTGGAAGGTGTGACAGCGTTTGATCAGGTGCACTGTATGAAGTCAGGATACAAGAAAATGGCTGAAATAACAGCCGTTCGCTTGAAATAAGAATACTTTCCTCTATTTATCCCTTCATCCCTGACTTTCTGGGCAATTCTCCTATTTATCCTGTTCTGGTTGTGTTTTAATTGTCAGAGAAAATGAGCTTTTTATTACTTCTGAAAAGTTTCAAAATGACTACACGTCCACTTGGCTGTGTTTTAACTCTGGATCATTTTGGTTGCCATGGGTACCCTCTAGGCTGGCGATTACACTGCTGGACTGTTAGTGTGTGTGTGTGTGTGTGTGTGTGTGTGTGTGTGTGTGTGTATGAGAGAGAGAGAGAGAGAGAGAGATTCCAGGGTCCAACAGAGATCAGAAAAGCCGCCGCTCTCAAGTTCAGATCAATATCTTCCTGCCCTTCTGAGTGCCATCCCCTTGTGCTACACACACACACACACACACACACGCGCATACACACACACTCACTCTCTCTCTCTTTCTCTCTGTCTGTCAGACACTCTCACAGATGAGCGGAGTTTGATTTTTAAATCATGCCAGTTTAGCCTTTATGGACTCCCAATGGGTTATAATGGGTTATAAACCTCCTAAAACCATTTGCCTGAATATATGATTGCTGCAACATTAAAACGAATGAGCTGTGATGTTTATTCTAAAGTTGACATTGTGTTACACTCACTCACTCCTCGTCTATACCACTTTATCCTGTATTCAGGGTCGCAGGGGCCTGGAGCCTATCTCAGGAGACTTCGGGTATGAAACGGGGTTCACCCTAAGACGGGGGTCGAATCCTTCTCAAGGAACAGACACGTACACACTCATTCACACACTGTGGGCAATTTTGGGAACGGCAATCGGCCTAGAAACACATTTCACCTGTACGTTGTGCTACAATGCTCAATAATCATTATTGTTATTAGGTAGCATAGTGGTTAGCATTGTGGCTTTGCACCGCCAGGGTCTAGATTCGATTCCCACCTTGGGTCTGTGTGCATGGAGTTTGCATGTTTTCTCCGTGCTTGGTCGGTTTCCTCTGGGTACTCTGGTTTCCTCCCACAGTCCAAAGACATACAGATTAGGCTCATTTGCGTTCCCATATTTATTATTATTATTATTATTCTATAACTCCTAAGTTTAAGCCTTGCTGTATAAGCTAAAACTGAAATAAGATTGTAGATTCAATAAATTGAGTCAATTTAGCCCCAGGGCTTTGTTCTAAATATCTCCCGGACGCTGTGTAGGCAGCCTTTCAAGGTTAATTGAACTCCTAAACTATACCACTACTCTTTGTGGCCGTGAGGGAAAGAAATTACGAGGCAAGCATGAGAACGGAGCTTGAATCGGCATCGTTTGTTCACGTTGTTTACGCTTTCTCTCTTTCTTTCTCTCACACACACTTAATACTTTTTTTATTTCTTTTTCTAGTTCGGGTCGGGATCTGCTTCAATAATCTTACGTGCTTACAACATTGATCTGTGGAATGGCGTTATCGCAGGCTCATAAATAACGAAAGAGGAGCAGCTTGCTAAAGATTAATAAAAGACTTCTCCTTTGGGGTTACACACCACACACAGACCCACACTACTGTATATTTCCATTATTAATAGCAGCAGCAGCAGCAGCAACACGCACGCACACACCGGCAAGGCAGATGACATCATGTATGCCGCTCATGACCACTTGCTTCAGAGGATCAGGGGAGAAACGGTGAGAGAGAGGGAGAGCGAGAGAGAGCAATGGGGAAAAAAATATCCTCATAAAAATTGAAATGATGAGAAAAGAGAGAGGTGGAGGGGCTGGCAGAAGGGAGGGGAAAAAAATGGACGAGTGTAATTGCAATTCATTTCCACCTCAGAGCCCCTTGGGTGCATCTCCAGCCTGTGATCCGGGTGGCTACGAGAGATCAGGTCCTTCTCTTTAATATTCACAGCCATGGTTCGAGATGAGAGACGGCTCCCATACCTTCAGGTCCATGAACATAATGAGATTTTTATTTCACCCCTGTGTGTATGCGTGTGCGCCGAGTGCATCATGGTCGGGCATTAAGATCATCCGAGTGGAGCAGGGCTGAACTTTCACTGGAGTGATTTATGGAGCCATTGAAGCATCAGTCTTCCTCGCTCTTCCTCGCGCATGCCTCGCTGGCCCTAAATTACCCAGAATGGCCTCAGAGGTTCACACAGTCGGCTTCACCCTGGCCACGCCCGTTTCCATGTGATCGCTTAACCAGGCCCTGCTCCTCCAGGTACCGAGTGCATCAAATCAGGACTCTTGACTCGACAGAGCACTCTGTCTTGTATTGTATCACCCGGATCCGATTCCTTTATTCTTCCATGAATAAAAGACGTCCCCCTTTCCCGAATCTCATTCATGCAAACGGTCATTTCGACCTGGCTTGATTCTTGTCCCTCGCTTCCACCTGGACAACCTTTAAGGATGGCGTCTCAACCATTGGGGGAAGCAGTAGTGGTTAGCACGCTGGCCTCACACCTCCAGGGCAGAGGGTTCGATTCCTGCCTTCGGGTCTGTGTGCGTGGAGTTTGCATGTTCCCCCTCCCAGCTTGGGAGGTAATTTGGTTTTCTCCCCCAGTCTAAAGACGTGCAGATTAAGCTAATTGGTGTTTAAAAATGCCTGAAGTATATGTGTGACTGACTGAGTGCTCGTTTGCCCTTTGATGGATTGACACCCCATCCAGCATGTACACCGCCTTGTACCCCGTGTCCCCTAAGATAGGCTTCAGGCATCCAGCGACTCTGTACAGGATAAACACTATAGAGAATTGAGTGTGTGAGTGAGTGAACAGACAGGTGGAGCGACATTAGAGTTGACAGGTGCTGGCTGACGTTTTCGTGTGTTCTGCTTAGTAGGTGTACAGTACGTGCCTACACTTGATCCATAACATATGACAATAATTCAAATCATTTCCTTCATTTGAGTTGCTTAAGTGCAGGCAAGCAGCCAGGAAGGTTTCCTTTTGTCTGATTTCTTTCAGATTTTTATTTTTCTAGAAAAGGCCAAACTTCTCATTGATCATTATACGTGTCTGTTTACACACACACACAAAAAAAAAATCTGAAACGTTTTAAGGATTAAAGTTTTGAATACTTATAATGGGTTTATGCATGGAGTACATTCTGTTGTGTTAACCGCATTGTAAAACAGACCTGACAGCTTACAGAGTGTGTTTCAGTCGCCAGAACTCCTTACATCTGGCAGTACTCGACCTGATCACGAGTGCATATGCATACGCTCAGCCCTTGCATAACTTCGCGTTTTGATCGGACAGAATAGGGCAGCCTGGCTGTCTGCACCGTCCTCCTTTTTTTTTCTTTTTTTTTTCTGCCCTTTTGTTCATTTCCAGCTGTTCCCTGTAACCACTCAGCAGGTAGCCAGTAACCGCTATTGTACTGATAGGACACATTTTCCTGAGGAAAAATCAATGCATTATGGGAGTATTAAGATAAATGACTTCGGGTTCTGATCTCGGTCTCGTCCTGCACACAGAGAGCATGTTTAATAAGATCGGACCTTGGACTCCGCCGCTCGATATTGCTCTCTGACTGGGGAGGGAAAAAAGATCAATGAGGATAAAATGACTTTTGTTATTATCTGAATGCTTCAGTACCATGTAGACAACAATACATATTCATCTATGTTTTATGTATTATGGTGATGAATAGTGTGCCAGAAGAGGGTTTAGTGGTCAGCACTCTAACCTTGCACCTCCAGGGTTGGGGTTTCAAATACCACCTATGGTGTGCATAGTCCCGTTGTCTTTTATGGGTTTCCCATAGTGTATGACTGGGTTTCTGAGTGTTTGTGCTTGTACCCCCCAATGGGTTGGCATAACGTCCAGGATGAGCGATATAACTAATGGATGGAATAGTGTGCCAGGTGCCATGTGATATCAGGTTTAATAAAAAAACAAAAAAACTGTAACTGCCAGTCTTTTTGACAAGAGATAAGGTTTAATCTTGAATTTGAATGCATATTTTTATGTAAATGGCAACAAATACTCTGCAAATGCACTTCTCATTATAATGACACTTAATGAAAAGGGCTTTTTATTTTATTTTATTATTATGGCCTTCTTACTAGTCTTTTTCTTAACTAT
>JAOTQY010000048.1:6563807-6574309 GCA_026413445.1 Dolichallabes microphthalmus
GTCATTTCTTCATTTCTTTTGCTCTTTGTATTTTTTTTTTTTATCAGTTTTGTGCCTTTTTGAGAATTCTTACGCTCAGTATTAGACTTTACTGTTTAAATTACATGTAAGGTTTAGTCTGGAAAAGCTTATGTGGTGTTTTAATGTATCAGTACTTTCGTAGGAACTCTATGAATTATACCTACTTTTTTCCTACCTAATTTCATTATTCATATTTAAACACTTTTTATTTTAAGGTTTACTACTATTCGAAAATGTACTTTTATATTTTATAAATAATGAACAATAGATTTAGGACATATTTAAACAAATGTATAGTATCTATGGATGATTACATTTAATTAATGTATTACTGTTATTATTATAAACTCAAGTTATTTTTACATTTAGGGATTTAGGATGATTAAATTGGGCATAAATTTAAAACAATGTAGCTCTATTAAAGATCTATCCTGCTCATTTATTTTAAATACATTTAATTTAATTAAATTTTATTATTTAGTTTTATTTTTTAAAGATGTTTGCATATACACGAGAACAAGGCATATAAAATTATTTGGGGAAAAAAAGCATTTCATATGTCCTGTTAAATGTTTTTTTAAATAGTTTTAATTAAAAATATAATTTGTTTCTTATTGTTTAAACCTTCCAGGATTAAAAAATATTATACATTTAGTGGTATTCTTATTTTTCTTATTGTGGTAAAATAACTACATCTTAATGAAAACATTTCTTTGATAAAATACTCAAACATTAAAAAAAAAGTAAGTCATGAATTTTGAAAATTGAGAAAACCCCTTTAAAAAAAAAAAAAAAAAACTTGTTTATAACAGGAGACCGTACTGACTAGCTGCTAAATATGCACCATAATCGTATTTCCCTTACGACCCACTAGAGGCGCCAAACATTTGCCAAAGTGTACGTCATGTTTTAAATGGTGGAACAAAAGGTACAGTATAGAAACAATAGGATTAATCATTCACTTTGCAAAATAAATGTACAAGAGAAATGTGTAATCAAGCTTCAGTTACATTCCAGTGTTTTTAGTTTTTATTTTCTGATAAACGGTTTTATGGTTTGACTTGCATGTCAGACTGTAAATGGAGGAAGAAGCTTTTAACATTGATTGAATGCACCTCCTTAAGGGATTGGGTCTGTTCACATGTTTTTTTGGAAAGGACATTAAAAAACCCCCTGGCTGCAGTCTTAAATGGGAGAAAACTGCTTGTGTCTCGCTGAAAGCTTCATCTCCCCACAAAGTGCATAAATGTTTTTTTTTTTTTTTTACGGTGCGCCGCTCCAGGCCCTATTTGCTGGAAATGTTGCCATTTTCCTTTCAGGATGCATCAGCAAGATTTGACTTTAAAAATGATCCTTTTCAAATCATCATCAAAATTTTATATCAAGAGTGCCTCGGGGTGATTTATTTCATTGTAATAAGAGGGGATTGGCGTAATTCGGGGGAGTGTGTTTGTCTGGTTTTCTTTGTCACCTGAACTTGACGTGCATTGCGTATTTCAGGACAATCACTGTTTGCCTTTTAGCTGTAAAATTCAAACCAATCTCTTATAGCAGCCAATCAGTTTTGATGACCGTTTTGTTTTCGTATTGCACAATTCATTTATTCAATGCCTCATTGTTGTTTCGTTGACTTATAAAGGTGCTTATTCATCAGGCATGTGATTGAGTGTTGACTCATATCTTACAAAACTGCTTGTCCAAGTATATTTTAAATTACAGGTATGCCCAGAACCATTAGAGCGATTTGATTGAGTTTTTATTTTATTTTATTTATTTAAGGATGCATCAACTAGGTTAAGAACCTATACGTTCTTATAATCCCATATTGATTTTAGTGTCTTGGGCTCACCAGAGCACTAGGCCTGATCTTTATGAGCGTCTGGGTAGGCTGTTAGGGGAAAAAAAAAAAACTGCACAGTCTGCACACTTAGTCTGTCAAACCCGACCAAATTTCTGACTGATCATGCATTATAAATAACAGCATGTCTGTCTGTGCATGGCGGGGTGAAGCTTTATTCTCTCTCAGGCTCAGGATGTGAGTTGAGGGAACATCTGACAAGATCGACTGGTTGCTGTGGGTTCTGGCATGAAAACCCAGAGGCGGTTGCTGGTCAATCAATGATCCTCTTCTTAAAAAGCTGTTTGAGGTTTGGCTAAACATAACCATATGGAGAATAGACCTTATCCTCCTCGATCGCTGTGCACGTTGTCTATCACCATCAGCAAGCCGTTTTGTTTTCAAGATTACCGTCATGATCTGTAAAATTCTAGCTGCTCATGGTTGGTTTATTTGCGTCTGGGAAAAACTATTTAAAAAAAAAATCCTAGCTTGTGACATTATATTCAAGAAATAATAAAAATAAATGTTATCTAATCATATAGGAGCTTCCGCTAATTATCTGTTGAGGTTCAGGGTAACAATTTCACCTTCTATCTCTGTGTGTGTGTGTGTGTGTGTGTGTGTGTGCACGCAAAGACAGACAGCCACAGTCTGGTAGGCTGTATGTGATAATTGTGGAGAAATCGATGGGTGGAAATCCTTGGGGCCAAAGCACTCCTTCACTGAGCAATAAGAACAATTTTCCAGCTGTGATTTGAACAAATGGAGAAAGAAAAGAGCATAAAAAAGCACAGAGGCCTTGTAGTGTTCAGCTCTGGCGTCACACATGGGTATTGAACAACAGCAAATTATTCTGTACAGTTGTATGCTGCAATGTGGAGAAAGCACACTTGGATAAAACCAAACCAAACCAAAAAAAAAAAAAAACGGCACATAAACTCTTTTTATTTATGCAAAATTCTTAAGACAGAAGAAAGGTACAGTCGCCAACTCTGCCCCCTCGTGCGGAAATGAACCAGCATATCTTTTCTCATAAATTTCCTTTTGTGCGAAATTCAATGAAATCACTTTAACTAGTTTCAACTCAAACCACAGCCTTCTTGCATCCGACAAGCACACACACATTTAGTCATGCACTCCTACACTACGAGCAACATGGAGCTCTCAATCAGACTACAATCCATTGACATGCTTTGGCCTGTGGTGGAAACTTGAGGGAAGGAACTAAGCATAGTTCAGAAGAGATGGCGCTAACCGTTAAGCTACCACTCCACCGTGCGACCTACTACAGTATATAAGACGAGAGACGTTCAAATCAAACCAGTCTAATGAACTTATTCCAGCTTTCCACTAGAGCTCGGATACCATCAAGGTAAAAAGTTCTTTCTCCGTTTGCTTGAGCTACAGTATGATTGGACTGACCGTTTCACGTTTAAAATGCTGTCCTCAACTGTCAGAACCACTGTAGTGGGCTTTGAGACACCTTTGGCTGGGACCTTCAATATTCACAAGTCCTGGTTTGACTTGAATCTAGTGTAACTAGAGTACTAGGTAGAGTACACCCTGGATGTGGGGTCAACCTTAATTGCAGAACGGGGAGGACATGCACATCCTCTGGTCCTTGCACACAGTCAACATTCGAATCCCCAACCCTGGAGATGTGAGACAGCAGTGTTAACCAGCAGTACTATATGTTATGGCAGCAACATGCTGCCAGCAATTCTGGAGGGGCCAATGAATAAAAAAAAAATCAATCTATTCCATTGATTTGCTCGTTTTTCCCCGTCAGTTCCATAAGGTTATAATTGTAGTCGTTCTGCCCCATGCTCAATCTCTGATTGTTGTTTATGAGTGGAGGAGGGGTGATAGACAGCATAGGCGGGACAGCTAATGATATTATCAATTCTGCATTCGTCTTACAATATGGTACAGTAGTAATAAAAGCAACACCTCCTGAGTCAAAATCGTATTAAAACAGACTTAGAAGGAATGCATAGGATGACGGGAGTAGGACGGTTTTGAACAAAGAGAACTGTACTCCATAGATTTTTAACTCAAAACAGAGTTCAAAATATGCCGTTTGAGTTATGTGTTTAGTTTTTTTACACTAACCCTTGAACCCTAACCCACTTCCATGTCTCTGAGGAGACCATCCCAAGCTCCTAAGCAGTTCCTCTCTCATCCTTGCAATGTTTTCCGGCAACCTTGCAGTGCTATGACCTTGGAACAAAGCTGTCATAAGCAAACAAATGTTGTTGTAATGTCCACTGCTTCATTGTGACTGAGTTGACCATTCTCCTGAGGCGGAAAGACGCCTAGCTTGTCCCCGTCCCATCACCTTCTACAGGATACTACCTGTTCTAAAAACGTCCGACTCCCATCGGTCACCCTGTACTTAGCCGGTGTTTAATTTACAGCTAACAGAAACTTTCCAGCATGTTTCAAAAACTGTGTCAATTGTGATAATCATTTGAACCGGATCTCACTGATTTCATTTGCATGTTTCTTAACAATGAGGCAAATTAAACAGCGATGTAGCAATGCCATGTTAGCGGCAATCTGTTTGGGAATTGTAAAGTTTGACCTTTTGCTAGACTTTTCGTCTGTGCTGAAGATCAGGCTTTCTATTCTCTCACTGTAAAATGGTGTGCATACAGTAGTTTGTGCAAGTTCATGCATGTCTAAGCTACTCGCAGACTAGGGTTGCTTTTTTTTTTTCTTTCTCAGCATTTCTGAAGCTAAAACAAATACTCAATCTACAGCAAAAACCAGAACACAAACATAAAGACAACAAAAGTGCTATCAACTGTCTGTTTATAAAAGTTTTGGGATTTAAGAGAGCATGTAGGGGCACAGGTCCTGATCTCTTCTCATTCCTCTTACCAATAATTAATGTGTCATCTCTCTCTCTCTCTCTCTCTCTCTCTCTCTCTCGCTCGCTCGCTCACGCTCATGTCTGTATGGTGCAATTAGTGCTGAGTGAGTATGTATGAGTGGTAATTTGGATGTCAAGCATCTGCGTGTATGTAAAAATGTAAACATCTTTCTTTATGGCTTGTGTGTATGTGTGTACAGAATGGATTTTAATGCTCAATATTGTCCATACTGTAAAGAAAGATTTAGCATTTTCTCTTAGCATTAAGATGTTTTTATTTATTTATTTACAGTAAACTACAGTGTATGAATTGCCTCATTATTGTGATGCTTTAGTTCAATAATCAGGACATAACTGATTTCCGAAAATTCCATCTTTAATTTTTACAATAGAGATGCAGGACTAAATTATCTAACAAGTAAAAACAGCATTCACACTTAATTTGAAAGACGTCGCTTCGATCAGCAATTATACTCGTACATACACCATTTAGGAATAGAGGAAGTCTGTATAAAGAATATATGATATGCAAATGAAATCTGACTTTTCTTATCTTCCACCTACATTTACAGTATTTGCTATGTGGCCTTATCCAGGTTTGAGGGCTCAAGTGGTCAACAGTTGCTCATGACCTTCCGAGTTATGCCCTAACTAATTTGTGAGATGCATTGTGATGTATACATTGGATTTCAGAAACTACACAATCATCCCGAATCGTCGAATGTAGCCAATTTGATCTAAGTCTAAATCATCTAAATCATTTGTACAATTTTAGTAAAACAAGCAAACGGAAACTACAAAAATGGTCACAACATGTTTTTCTTCTTTTATTGCATGAAAAAAATTACTCCTGTGATGAGGTGTGACATGAAGTAAAAGTGCAGTTACTACCTCATACTTATTTAGGTTCATATAAAAGCATCTCTGGTAGTGTTTCAGTTTTCTTATACTAGAGCAACTTGCCAATGCTTAAAATGTAGTTCATGAAATCGTTCCATGATTAGCTTTTCGTCTTTATAGTTTTGATTTTGAACATCATACTTATGTAGTATGTTTATAGTTGGGTTGGGTAACACTGTAGTTGTATTGTTTCATTGTTTGTTGTGGAAAGTTTTAGTTACATAGTATGTTTGTTGGGGAAGGTAATTGTAACCTGTTTACACATACTTTATATATTATAATTTTATTGTGGAACATTATAGGTACAGAGTAATTTCATGGGTATGTGTATGTTTAAAAATTATTCTCTCCTCCTTGCCTTTTAATTAATTGTTCCTAATTTATAAAATTTGATTATATGTTGTTTTTGTGCAATTTAATGTATTTTGTTGTATTTTTGTGGTACTTGTTTCAGTACAGTTTTTCTTGATTTTCTTTATTTTTTTACTGTAAAGCAATTTATGTCTGGTTTTTAAAAGGTGTTACACTGTAGATACATTTTGATTTGATTTATGTTATAAAATGTTATAGTAACATAGTAAATTTATATTTATGTACTGGAATGTTATAGCTATGTAATGAATTTATAATTATGTTGTGGAAAGTAATGATACCGAGTAAATTTATATTTTTGTCATGAAACATTATAGTTACATAGTAAATTTATAGTTATGTAGTACATTTATAAATATATTGTGGAAAGTAAAGTTTATACTAAATTTATAATGTTTAGAATGTTATATTAATGTAGAATATGGTAATGTAGAGTGTTTACAGTTTCATTGTAAAACCTTGAAGTTAAGTAATTAAATGTATAGTTATTTTAGCCTAAAACACATTTATAGTTAAAATTTACAGTTTTAGCTGTGAAGTACATTTATAGTTATGTTGTTAAACATTTTACTCTGTTTAGATTTATGTTGTGAAACTTTATAGTCATGTAGCTTGATTTTGCTTGTATTGTTAGTGTGTTTATAATTTCTATTTATAATTTGTGTAGTTTGTTTATAGTTTCATTTTGTACTGTTGTAGTAATTTAGATTTATATTGTGGAACATATTTATAGTATGTCATTGTACATTGTTATAGTTACATATTTATAGTTTCATTGTGGACAGTTATAGTTATATAGTAAGTTTATGTTAAGGAACATTAAGTAATGTAGTCTGTTGATAGTTTTATTGTGGAACGTTACAAGAGTATAATTAGGATGTTTAAAGTTTTGTTGTGAAATGTTACAGTTGGTTTGTTTGTCTGTTAAACAAATTAACAAATACTGTATGACTGATCAGATGAATTCAACAACATAGTGGTATAAATTACTACATGCTACCTGATATTTCTCTAAATGTTATAAGATGCTCCTGTATTGACTTGATTGCAAGTCTATATACATTTAACAATTTCAGTAACACAGTGTTACTAAATGTTGATAACCTGAATTCTCCTTCCCGTTGGACCGTGCTGTTGTAAGCATGTTCATTAAACTCATTTTGCTCATTGCGGTAGGTAGTAAAGCCTCGATGTGGATATATCGTGAAACCCTCGTGAGAACCTTTTTAATCTTGTCCGGCGCAGGTGTTGCAGAGGTATTTTCTCTGTCCCCTTAGACTTGATCGATCACTTTACATCTACCTCAAATACATCTCTGACATGAGGGAGGCACTCCGTGTCGCTGCTACACACCATACGAACAGCCTTAGCGCTTGGATAATTGTTAGTGCCAGCAATAACGTTTGGGCTAATAACCGCCTGTCAGCGGTGACCGCTCAATCTGGGCGATGTGTGGGAGTAAACCGGACACAAGTCCGTTTCAGACCACTTATCATGTCTTTATTGTGACTAACTAGGCAGATTGCTTTTAGCTAAGAAGAAGTACAGAGATCAGAGGCTCTAAAGTTCATTTGGGGTAAATAAAAGTAACTTTATCTGGTGGATATTGTTTGTAGTTGAGAGTCTTTAGTATTTAAGCAAGCTTTGAAATATTTATCCGGCCAATTTTCCATTTAATCTGAATGTGACTATTTTATAAAGATATCATACGTGATTGTGTTTTTCCCTTGCTCCTTCTCTTCTCTCTGGAGGACTACTCAACCACAATAAGCTTGTGTTTTTATCTTTGACTACACACGCTGAAGTCATAATGTTAAACAGATCCGGAAAGCGAAGGTGGCTGTAAAGATAGTCTCAGAGGGAAATCCTGCATGTGCTCGTCTAAAATGCATGCCTTTTAAATCTAGAAGAAATGAAAAACCGATGTTTAATGTTTTAGTGACATTCATGAATGCACCCACACTGGGTCTTATGTCACTGCTGAGTGCCGGCCCAATTTTCGTCCATCATTAGCCTCGCATGTGCAGCCCTCCAACAAAGATCTAGCTGTACTTGTGGTCTGAACTGCGTGGGTCCTGGTGTCCCGCTGGAAATCATGCTTCCGTACTCATCAGTGATCAGCATCCCTTGCCCAAGTTTAACTCTCCCCCATCTATTAGAGGATGTGCGGATCTGATCTCGGATCGGCCCGTGTGAAAAAACAGAGGCGCTTCCTCTGTTTCAGGCAAAACATGACTGTAAAGCGTTCGGCTAAGTGAGGGACAGGATGGGAACTTTTTTTTTTTTTTTTCTGCTGCCCACAGAGAACAATAGTATGGCAAGAGAGAATGAGAAACAACTGGGAGGGAGAGCAAAAAGGTCAGCCCACCCTGAGAAAATCTGGATGATATGACAACTCATTTAGTTTGAAAAATGGTGCAACTGGGATTCCCCCCCTCCGCCCCCTCCCCCAACTTGTTAAGGTTTAAATAGACACATTTAGGGGTGTGTAGTTAGAGCGAGTTTAATTACAGAGGCTGGAGACCTCTAGTAGAGGAAAAGATCTGGAATTAAGACGTTTTAGTTAAAGCACACGCCCAACACTTACAGCTCGATGAAGGCTTCAGACTTTCAGACTGGCACAGCTTTATGGACTTTTGTGTTTAGAGTGTGTGGGATTGTCATCTTTTTCCATGACTGCTAGTAAAAACAAAAACGCTCTGCCGTCTCGTCATTAAAAGCTCATTCCGACAAGGCTGGTGACGATCCTTGCTTTGACATGTCGACCTTTCCCCACCCCTCCTGTCAGGCGATGTTTCCAAAGGAAAAGGACTCTTGGTTTCTGTGTTTCTTCTGGAACAATGGGGGAAACCCATCACGATTGTCTGTCACTTTTTGCAGACAGAAGGGCCGACCTTTGACTCTCGAATAGCTTGCGGCTACGAGGTTATCTGGTGGCTGTAGGAAGGTTATCGCTAGCTGCCTCGAGCACGTAATGACACAAGCCGGACACTATGGTAATCAGGAGCGACTGTGTGAACACAGCGTGGAGTGACACTAACATGATGTGACAACACACATAGTACTGCATTTACATCATTAGCAAATGAAAGGAAAGTAATTAGAAGAACGAATTGATTGAGGTTGGATAGTGTTAGCGTTTGGAATTTCTTAAGATTCCAAAATGATTTCTGATACCTTTCATTTATCTGATCATTCTGATTCATACACATTCACATTCCATACAAACTTAAATAATTCTTTTGATTGTGTAAAGCTGCTTTGCAACAATGACAATTGATAAAAAGCGCTATACAAATAAAATTGAATTGAATTGAATTTATTTACAGCAGTACCACGGTATACGAATTTGGTCCGTTTCTTAAGGTGAAATTTCATATTGCGAAACGCATTTTCTCGTAGGAAATAACCAGCCATTTGAAACATTTTGTAACCAATATTACCAATGTCCAACTCTATAATCATATTCTAGTACTGTACGTAGAAACAATCAAAATACTTTCAGAGGTGTGCAAAAGTGTTTGCCCCCTTACTGATTTACCCCCCTACTTCTTATTTTTTCTGCATGTTTGTGACAATTTAATGTTTCAGATCATCAAACAAATTTATATATTAGTCAAAGATAACACGCGTAAACACATCATGCAGGTGCATTTACAGTACTTATACATAAATGAAGGTTTATGGGAAAACAAAATCCCAAACTACTGTACTAACCCTAATCCCAAACTAACCCTAACCCTGTATGAAAAAATGTTTGCCCCCTAAACCTAATAACTGCTTGGGCCACCTTTAGCAGGAATGACTGCAATCAAGCGTTTTTGATAACTTGCAATGAGTGTGTTACAGCGCTGTGGAGGAATTCACTCATCTTTGCAGAATTATTGTAATTCGGCCACATTAGAGGGTTCTCAAGCATGAACCGCCTTTTAAGGTCATGCCACAGCATCTCAATTGGATTCAGGTCAGGACTTTGACTTCAGGTCTGATTTAAGTGATTTCTTGATTGTGAACAGGTGTGGCAGTAATCAGGTCTGGGTGTGACTACAGAAATTGAACTCGGGTGTGATAAACCAGAGTTAGGTTATTTTATTTTCCCTTAATAATAAAAACCTTGATTTAAAAACTGCATGACTAATATTTAAATAAGAAAAAATATAAGAAATCAGTAAGGGGGCAAATACTTTTTCACACCACTGTAAAATCGCTTCGCTTCCACTGACGCAAACAAATTTTGAACGGCTCCTGGACATACACGCAACTTATGTGCATGCACAGTGTAGGTGCAAGTCATGTTTCACATGCTGTACAGTTTTTACAGCGTGCATTTGTATACCGAGGCACCACTGTATCTCTTTAACTCATTTCTTAATGCATATTTTAAATGCGGTGATAAACGCAACTAGGGTTGGGTATCGTTTTTTTTTTTTTCGATACCGGTGCCAAATCGATACTTTTAAAACGGTACCGGTGCCAAAACGGTGCCTGAACCGA
>JAOTQY010000048.1:6688187-6700499 GCA_026413445.1 Dolichallabes microphthalmus
TCCACAGCAAACCTGACCCTAAAATGAAGTTACTGAAAGTGAGTAAATGGATTAAAGTGAAAGCTGTCATCTATATGTACCAGTTGTGCTAGGGTCAGGGGTTTGATTAGTCCACTTTTGGGTCTGAGTTGCTTTAGCAGTACTGTATGTTTGATCTCAGACATACAGTATAACCTGATGAAACACTATTCAATATTTGCCTGGATTGGGGCGGCTAAGCCGCCTCTGTACAGCTGCCTGTTCCATTAGCAAACAATACATGCCCTCTGCCATCAAGACAAAAATCTGTAGGTCTATAGATATAACCACCGTCATGAGTGGTTCTTTCATTTTTTCACCACGTTTCTTACCCTAGTAATTTTTTTAACCCTAGTAAATTCTACACATTTCTGTTTTTGAACAAGAATTTTCTTTAATGAATTCAGGTGAAAATAAGAGAAGCGTGCATTTCCTATTGCTTGGTGGATAACACGTTTGCATCACGCCTCCTGGTTCGGGAGTTTGCATGTTTAGTTTGCATGGTCTTTGCATGCTTGGCTTCATTCGGGTACTCCAGTTTTCCTCACAGTTCAAAGACATGGAGTGTTGACCAATTGCTGTGTCCAGCTTGCCCTTTAATGTATGATTTACAGTAGTGCCAGTGTGTATGCTTGTGTCCTACAATTGGTTGGTACCCCATTCAGGGTATACCCTGTGTACCCTCACAGTATAAGAGATATACTAATAGATTACAGTTCCTAGTAGGTGTGCCATCAGGGTGTTCAACTGCCCAGTTTTGGTGAATCCTGTTCCCACTGCAGCCTTAGCTTTCTGTTCTTTGAACACAATGTGGTCTTCTTCACAAGGTTTCGCATGTTGTGCACTCTGAGATGCTTTTCTACTAGAAATTAAGGAAATTACTAGAAATTTTCTACTCCGCAATTAAGGAAATAATTAAATGAGTCTATCTGGCTCACGGATAGTCATGCTACACTCATAAGCACTGAGCTCACATTCATTCAGATGGTTGATGTGAACATTATCTGAAGCTGGGCCATTTGGTCATGCTGCAGTCACTATTTCTGTCTCATACTGTAGCTATGGGGTCCTCCATGTATCGATCCTGAGATTGGGTTATGATCTGTCTGGATTTTCTGTGCAAGTTCTCATGAGTCCGGGTTGTCCCAGTTGTCCAGTTATGTATATATGTGTGTTAGTTCCATAATGTGTGTGTGGGTCTGGCTTCCCATTATGTTTTATCCTGATTTTTGTGGTTGTTGTTTATGAATTCATCAGCATATTTTTGCTTATTAAAAAGGACCAATTTTTATGCTCGTAATGTTTTTTTTCTTTTCATTTTCCATTGCCTTTATCTTCCTC
Organism: Dolichallabes microphthalmus; assembly: GCA_026413445.1. NCBI lineage: Eukaryota > Metazoa > Chordata > Actinopteri > Siluriformes > Clariidae > Dolichallabes > Dolichallabes microphthalmus. Next base: position 6,689,547 of record JAOTQY010000048.1, read on the forward strand.
ATTGTGGCCTGCATACAGATTCCAGATGCAAATGTTACATGTACAGTAACCCCTAGACCTTTCAGTTCTCCTCATGCATTAACCAATGACACAGTAAGTAAAAAACAAAACAAAACAGGACATCCAACTGTTCAAATACTTTAAAAGGAATTTTGCAGAACTCTTTTGATTTCTGTATGGTGAATCAGTTTTGTTCTTCTTGTTCTGCAGCTTTACCACCCTGATGATACTTATTTCTGTTTATCATAGAAAATCACAGCAGGAACACGAGCGGCTGATATAGTGTAGCTGAGACATCACATACATACAGGAAACAGAATGAATCAACATACACACTCACTACTGAGAACAACAAGAGATGAGACGCTGCCTCGGGGTGATTTCCCAGCGAGAGACGGAGAGAGATTAAAGTGGTACAAAAGTTTTGTTGCAGCTGTTTCGGCATCAGCCTGTCATTCACTTTGATGTACGGTGGAATAGATAATGCACTTTATATGTCCGGGTTTATATTTTGTGTCGGAGTTGTCTTTTTTAAACATGGTGACATGTGCATATGCACATAATTACATAGAAGTAAGGTGGATTATTGTTCCCTAGGAAATGGAACAGTGAACTCATCACCCACACACACATGGAATCAGTTTGGGTTCAAGCCACTGTCCAACATACGAAGCATGGTGGATTTACCTACCTGAATTCCTAATGTCATTTCAATGCAGCATTGTTATAAAATACAAGGTGAGCTGGTCCAAATTTGTAGGCTGAAGTGGCCAAAATCTCTCTTATTCTTTTTTTTTAAATAAATAAATAAATAAATAAATAAGAACAAATATGCCCTGGACCTACTGTAGTAAGTTCCCAATACTGAGATACATAAATAATGCAATGCACTATAATGTGTTTGAAGAGGAGACCTGATTAGGAGTGACAAGAACAATACAGTTATTCTCCAATATAGAGCATGTATGCAAACGGGCAAGTGAACGAAAGCAGACAGAGAAGGAATGCTTGTGTTTTTCAGGATATAACCGCTGAGCTAAACTGGGGTTGTCCTGGACGGCATCATCGCATTCATTCATCAACCTCAGCGCGCACATGCTCTGATCTTCCCAAGCTAAAAACAGAAGGTTTCATAACAGGCCTTAAAGAGAAAGAATTCTGTTTCGGAAAATGGTTAAAATTCTCTTCACAGTCCTAGTTTCTTAAAGAGGTTGCCATACTTTCTGACTTCAATTGCCTTTTTTTTTTTTTTTTTTTTTTAAGTTTCTCCTATACTCGGCTGGGAATCTTTCAGTTGGAGTTGGCAGATCATGGATTTTCCATAGGCAGGAATGATAAAAATTCCCTAGAAGTTCACTCAGAAGTTCTACACAGCCAGATTTGATGATTTCTCGTATATCGGGGGTGTCGGACTACAGGCGTGGAAGCCTGCATCACTGCTAGGTTTAGAAATCTACCTTTGAAATAGACCTTATTTAAGTCAGCACATAAATACCTCAAACGTTATGGGTTGAATATGGTGTTTTAGATGGAGAACACGTTTCTGTACGGTTGATCGTCCTCCAGGACATGGATAATACATATAACACTGATAATACATATAAAATCAAGCAGAGTACGGTATCAGAAGCAAGACTCAAACGAGGATGAAGAATAACCATAAACATTTTTTTTCTTTTCTTCTAGGCTCATATTTAAATTAAGATCTATATTAAAGCATTTGTCAGTAAACAACAACAACAACAATGTTCAAGATTCTTTTATCTAACAACATTACACTACTAGAGACTCACGTTCATATCAGCTAAACTGGGACATTGAGGGTGTGGCATTCTTCTGGCTCTCTTCTCGGCTGAGATTGCTGTAATCTGTTGTAGTTGATCTTACAGCTTAGGGGGCCACAGACTCAAGAGCTCAAGAGTTTAACCTTAAACATTTTCTTTAGTTCCTCTTTCAGTCCCTGGTATTTCTCACCTTCTCATATTTCTCCCTTTGGATGTTACTAAGTTACTATCATTACTAGGTCTGATTGATCTGCCTGTATCTGGAGGCCCAAAAGAATGTCAGTTTTATTCTTTGGCCCTTTTTCCCTCCTTCCTTTTATTTGCATATGGGGATTTCCAACCAGTCTTTCATGCAAATGTTCATGCATAAAATCAGTACTGTTTCTTCTGGCATTTTCGCCATTGTGCCTGATGCTGCATTATTTTCCGGATTCTGTCCACAGAATGCAGGATGAGGGTGGTATAATAAAATATACGACTTTTTTGAATGATCATACCGAACGCTAGTTGTTGCTGCCATTATGGTTAATGCATCAATACTTCAGTACTGCTATTAGAGCCACTGGTCGGATTTTTCCCGACAGGCCAATTTTATCTGTCTGTTGTATTTGTATCTTTATTGCATTAGACATTTCAATGAAATTGCATTTTGTAATTTCATAAAAGTAAACAAGATGTTGGACAGCAGAGTCAGAAAGGAAAGTCACACAGTATTAAGTGTGTTAAAAGTACAAGTCTTTTTGGGAAGTGCCAATCTTTAGAGTGTCCCTGCGCAACCCTCCATAGCTGCAAAAGCTCACATGTTCCGAAGCCTCGGGCAGAAGGAAGATGTCAGATAAACCAGGCAGGTCTGGAGGTTGAAAGGAGTGAGAGTAGTTAAAGTGTGTCAGATTCTGGAAACCGCATCACATGGGAGAGTTAGGAGATAGCCATGTAGAGCTCAGTAAAGGGAAAGAGAGAAAAGGTCTCTTCTCCTAGGGCGGTTTAAACTTGAGTGATTGTACGAGAAGACATTGTGTCATCTACAGTAGCTATGAGTAACACAAGAAACCCTAACATTAATCCCTGAGTGTGTGTGTGTATTAGGAGTGTGGTATCAAATAATCACAATTAACTATAACTTTTAAAAGCCTTTGATTTCCGGGATTTACGCCGTTACCAAAATAAAAAGTACTTGAAAAGGTTTAGGATTAGATTTTAAATTCTAAAGGTAAAGTTAACAATTGAATCTGAGTCTGACCAGTGACTGAATGGCTATTCTATAAAAAGCTCTACTACTTGTTATATGGTTCATTATTCTAGGTACTAATAAAGAGCCTGCATCTTTTGATCAAAACAGAAAATATGACAAATCAAAAAACACCAGAGGCACTGGTCCTCAAGTGATTAAGACTAATATTTTAATAATAGATAACACATTTTACTGGGAGCCAGTGCAATGTGGATACAGCAGAGGTGATACGAGGAAACAGCAAAACATTACAGTTTTCAACCTAAAGCCAACGAAATTCTCTCTCACACTGAGAGCACTTATCCTATAAAGGGTCACGGGACGCCTGGAGCCTATATCAGGGGACTCAAGGCACTAGACGGGTTTCACCCTGGATGGGGTGCCAATTGTTGCAGGGCACAAGCACACAAGCTCACACTATGGGGCATTCGGAAAACACAAGTTAAATTAATCTGCATGTCTTTGGACTGTGTAGGTACGCTGGAATATGTCCATGGCCACAGTGCTAACCACCACACGTCATACCATGCCACACTAACAAGTCATTTTTCATGTAATATACTGTTTTTCTTAGCCTATCAATATTCAGGGGATAAAAACGAGTAATCTTAGTACTCGAGCCAACCTAGTAATCTTAATTAGTGTATAGTTTAACAACTTAATATTAGAGACTGGTGTCAAGAATATTACACCAAGGTTATTCACTGTTGCACATGATATAACTGAAAAGCCATCCAAAGTTGCTGCAAAATCAGAAAGCTTATTAATAGCTGCTTGTGATACCAGCGGGTGTGGAAGGTTTCACCCAGGGTGTCCGCTGTGGATCTAACACTTTCCTGACAAGAATACAGCATTTACTGAAAAATAAAAATAGAAAATTAAGATTTTACCAATTTCACAGACACTTTTAGCCTATTTGGCTTTAAACTGAGACACAAGACAATACCGGGTTTGACTCTATAGCCGAACAGGTGGCTCTTTAAAAGTTCAGGGACTTGGCAAACCTCTAGCCATGAACACACAAACATGACCAATGAGTTGTTGCTGTCCATCTGTGCTCTTAAATATTGGAAATATTGTATTATTTCGTTAGTAAATGGTTATAGTTCCCATATTTAGCTTTGAGTAAAGCACTAATGGTTTGATCTGTGATGGATACACAAACACTTTTAAACAGGCTCCTAATTATCTGTCTATCTTAATTACAATCCTGGCAGATGGATTATCAGGAAGGGGTCTCAGGCTCACACTCATACATACACACACAGGCAAATGTGATAGATGCAAACCTCAGCTGAGGTTCAGGCAAGGAGAAAGAAACAATTAAAGCTGATGGAAGGAAGAGATTAGAAAAGGGCTGCGCTTGAATGAACTTGCAGTTTGCCCCTGCATGCACGTAAACAGTCGAGTCTAGTGTTTTGATATGGAACTGGTGAATCTCTGGGGAGGATTATTCAGTCCAAACAGGCTCTTGTTTTTCAATTCTGATGGCAAATCATATCTTTCTTTCTGCCTTTTTTTGTTTTGGATTTTTTTCTCTCTAATTGAGTCGTCTAGACCTCCGGCTGCGAGAGGTTACAGCATCACCCGGGAATCGAACCAGCGGTCTCCAGATGATAGGGCGAGCACTTTACCACTGCGCCACTCGGAGACCCCTTTTCTGTCTTTTTCTTTGATGCAATAAGTTCATTTTGTACCTCTTTAATTTGGTGGTATCATGGTTGCAATCTCGAGAATGATTACTTCATTAATTAGAATTTTGGGGCACTTGTGGCTCTGGGTTGCTGATCTGATGGTTGAGGTTTCGAATCCTGCCACTGCCAGGTCGCCACTGCTGGATCCTGTACAACACAGCCATGGCATGCATTGCCGGTCCCAAGCCTGGTTAGGAAGTGGGAGGGATGCGACATGTGGCGACCTCTAGGATAAACTCACTCACTCACTAAGTCTTCGTCTATACCGCTTTATCCTGCATTCAAGATAAAAAAATAAATACAAATTATTACATGATCTCATTCCAAATTCATTTGAACAAGCCAAGTTGTATACAAAGTTGGGAAGTTTAACTAAGAAGAGGAGCTAATGCTCACTTGTTTGTGAGATTTCCTATAATTGCTGTCCGCCTAATTGCTTTAAGGTTGACAGATTATGAAAGAACTGAGTAATTTGGGAGGATTTGCAAGATTTGCATGGCAAAAAAAAAAAAAAAATGCGTAATACAGAATGCTTGCAGATGACACACTCATAAAAGATCATTAATTATCACACACTCATGGTTCATCCAGATTCAGGCTGAACAAACAAGTCATGTTTGATAAACTCCATCTTTCTCCAAAAGCCCTTGAAAATCTGTAATCATGGCTGCAGTAGTGTGAAAAGTATTACAGTAACCTTCATTCAACTGAGCAGACTTAATTTCCTCTTTATGTCTTGGTGTAATTTTACATCCATTGACTATTTTGTTTTTCTCTTCCCACCCTCCTTTCTTCATGTTGTGCCCTTCCTTTTATAACTCATTTTCACTGTCTATTTATTTGCGTGTGTGTGTTTGCGTTTATGTGTGTGTGTGTGTGTGTGTGTGTGCATGCAAGTGTGAGTTTATTAATGGTCCTGAAGTAGGTGGTAGCTCTGATTCATTGCTGCTTTTAGCCAGGGGACACCAGAAGCCCCTAAAGCCTTCTGAACTTGCAGTCCTTCAAAAACACACACGCGCACAGTGCCAGAGTGACTGATGGAAAAGGCGTTAAGACCTCATATTAATGTGAAAAAATAGGCTGATGCTGTATGTTTCCATTAGCGTACGTGTTTGCGCTTGTGCGCATATGTATACTAGATTTTCACTTTATACTGTGTTTATAGGGATGAATAAATCAGACTGGCAAGAGGTTATATATGCTAATTACTAAACAGCTTGGATGCTGGAGAGAGAGAGAGAGAGTTTGTGTATGTGTGTATGAGAGAGAGAGAGAGAGAGAGAGAGAGAGAGAGAGAGTGTGAGGTCTCTCACCCTCTGTGTTTCAAGCGGAAATGAATTTATGGTTAGAGGAGGTCAGCCTCTAATTAAAGCAAAGTGCTAGTGTTGAAAAAGCCTGTTTTATCAATCATGCACTTATACACACACATATTGGGCGTATAGAAGTTGAGCAGAATCGTATAGGATTTGGTCTATTGCATATAGAATGAGAAGGGAAATAATGTAGCGCAGGGTTAATGTTTACACTTTGTCTTAGAATTTAACTTGTATGACAATTATAAAACAAAATCCAACAGCGTGATGTTTATACATTTTTTATGAGATTAGGACCATTAAGAGATTCATAAGCGTGTGTGTGTGTGAGGGAGAGAAGGAGAGACAGAGCGAGGGAGGTGTTTAGGTCCCAGCTCTCACCCATGTTTCATTCACACTCAAAATTTCCCAGCTTTGACGTATATAATGAATGGTAGTTTACAGAGTGTGAAATCACCTCACTAATCACGCTTAGATGCCGATCAGCACGTGGCCCATACACGGCTCCAGGTACAGTATGTTACCTTTTGTTCACGTGTGGCAGTCAGTTTGTGCTTGTATTGCCTGTAGGGAGCATCTGTCCAGATGAGACACTTCCCATTTGTGCTCATCAGTAGGGTGAGCGAGTGTGTGTGCTGGTTCAGCTCTTTTCACAGTATCCTGACTCGAACAGAATTGGTCCTTTGAGCTGAGAAACGCCATCCGGTTTAGATCATGGTCGCTATGACGACCATGCCAGTGACTGTGCCCGTATTCTCACACATGCAGTTACGGAGGATATGCAAGAAACGGCAACTGTACACCATCTTGCCTTGTCAGCTGTTTTGATGCGTTGATGCAACACATACTATATACACATTGCTGTATGAAACACACGTCTCCAGTCAATCTTAATAGCAATCCTGATGAGAAATCGTTTCCAATCCACATTCTAAACATCACTGCTTTCACTCCTATTCCCATATATGCATACATACATAAATATAAACCCACGCACATACCGGCCACTTTATTGGGTAACACCGTGCTAGTACTGGGTTTAACCCCCTTTTACCTTCAGAACCGGCTTAATTTTTCATAGGAATACATTCAACATGGTGCTGGAAACACTCCTCAAAGATTTGTGGTTAAATTAGGTTAAGATAGGTTAAATTAAAATATATATATATATAGTTTTTATTTTGTTTTTACATTTTTTCCCGATTTTTCTCCCTAATTTAGTCATGTCCAATTCCTCCCCGTCACTAGGGGGCTCCCTCATTAAGGCTACTACTCCCACTCAGTCAAGAGGGCCGAAGACTATCACATGTTTCCTCCGAACCACGTGACGCCAGCCGACCGCATCTTTTAAAACTGCTCACTCACACACCGTTGGGGATGGCGTAACACACTCGGAGGACAGCGCTATCCTCTCCTTCCGGTTGCGTGAGCTCACAGACGCCCCTGATTGGCTGTAGAGCCGTGATTAATGTGGGAGCACTAAGTACCTCTCATCCCGCCCCTCTGAGAGAGCTCGGCCAATCAGCTCTCTCTAGACCTCCGGCTGCGAGAAGTTACAGCATCACCCGTGAATCGAACCAGCGATCTCCGGATGATAGGGCGAGCACTTTACCACTGCGCCACTCGGAGGCGTGTTGGTCCAAATTAACAGCGCTCCAGATTTGCTGCAGTCAGCTGAGCATTCACAACGCGAATCTCTCGTTCTATCACATCCCAATGGTGCTCTATTAGATTGAGATCTGGTGACTATGAGGACCGTTTGAGTACAGCGACCTCATTGTTATGTTCAAGAAACCAATATGAGATGATTTTAGCTTTGTGACATGGTGCATTATCTTGTGTTCATAAAGGGGTAGACATGGTCAGCAACTATACTCAGGCAAGCTGTGGCATTTAAACAATGCTCAGTTAAGGAGGTAGTAAGGAGCCCAAAAATGTGGCAAGAAAATTTCCCTTACACCATTACACCAATAACAGCAGCTCTAACTGATGATAGAAGCCAGGACGGATCCATGGTTTTTTTTTTACGCCAGATTCTGACCCTACCATCCGAATGTCGCAGCAGAAACCGAGCCTCATCAGTTCAGGCAATGTTTTTCCAATCTTCTGTTTTCCAGTTTGCCCATTCAGTAGCCTCAGTTTCCTGTTCTTAGATGACAGAAGTTGCACCCAATGTGGTCTTCTGCTGCTGTAGCCCATCTGGTTCAAGGTTAGACCTGTTGTGAGTTCAGAGATTCTCTTTGGCATAGCTCAGTTGTAACAAGATGTTATTTGAGATACTTTTGCCTTTCTATCAGCTCAGACCAGTCTGGTCGTTTTCCTTTGACCTCTGGCATCAACAAGGCACTTTTGCAGAGTGAACTGCTGCTCTCTGGATACTTTCTGTTTTCCAGGCCATTCTCTGTAAACCCTGAGATGGTTGTTTGTGAAAATCCCAGTAGATCAGCAGTTTCAAAAATACCCAGAACAGCCTGTCTGGCACTAACAACCATGCCACGTTCAGAGTCACCTTTCTTTTTCATTCTAATGCTCAACTTGAAGTTCAGTGTGAAGAATGATGTTTTTTCACCTAAATATGGTGTGCAGTTTTGGAAACGTCTGGGGTCCAAAGGAACTGTTTTTCATTTGAGAGCACTGCTGAAGTTATTTATTGTCTTTCTTGGACATCAGAGAAACCAAGAGAAGATTCACTAATCATTTTGTCAAGCATCTTCTTTGCCCTGAATAAAGGATTTCTCCTTTCCAGTGGTGAAAGTCCTTCAACAGTGGTGGAAATAACATTAATAACCCCTCCATTTGCATTTATAGTTCTGTTGGGAGCAATGAAGTCACAGAGAACACAAAAAAAGCCTGAAACTTTGAGATTCATGAAATAAATATCAAGGAGTAAATGTTTTGACTGCCACTCTTATATCAGACACCATTTCAAACATCAATTGATTTTACCTCCTACAGATTTAAAAGGACTTTGCTTACACAGCTGTTGATGGTACAGTATGGAACCTTTTCCCACCATGCATTAGAAGATACCCTCATTAAAAACCTTATCAAAAAGACTATGCTAATAATGGATATGGTTGCTCTCCTTCTGGAGGGAAAAAAGGCCTTGATGATTAACGACATGAACATGGTCAACTTGATGACACAAATTGTTGGGAAAATTCCGGTACACATACAATTCCTGCAGATTTTTCAGGAGCCGTGAATCTCCTGTTCTATGAAAGCACTATAATTCAGACATTGTCGTGTTCATTAAACCTTTATCATAGTCTTTATGACATGGTGCATTATCATGCTGTAAGTAATCATTAGACAATCGATGAATTATGCCCATTACCATGCCTGTGGTCAACAACAATACTTAAATAAAACCCCTATCTCACCTACGCGGTTTCGCGCAGTGGCTGTAAGTACAAACATCATGATTCCCTGCGAGTTTCGGCGCTGTGAATACGTTTTCACCTTTCCTCGCGAAAAATGTAACGTTTCAGCTTGCGGACCTTGCAGAACTTTGCGGGATGTCGGGCGGTCACTCGCGGCGGCTCGCGGTGCCTAACACCGCATCTCACCGTAAGTCAAAACGCATAGGTAAGATAGGGGTATTAGCTTTTGCATTCAAGTGATGATTGATGGTGTTGGTATTAATTCCATGATTGCCATCAACAGGCCCACAGTGTACAAAGATAACGTTCCCCACACAAATATACTGCCTCCACAAGTCTGGATTGTTGACACAAGCCAAGTTTGGTCCATGGATTCATGTTGTTCATACCAAATACTGACCATGTGGTCCCTAAGCAGAAATTGAGATTCATAAAACCAGGCTGTTTTCCAAGTCTTCAACAGTAGATTTTTGGTTATCTTGTGCCCTCTGCAGCTGAAGGCTTCTCTTTATGGCTGCACCCTGGTGTGGTCTTTTGCTGTAGTTCATCTGCCTTGAGGTTTCATGTGTAGTGCATTGTGAGATGCTGGTTGGAGTTCTCGTCTTATGAAAGCTTGGTGCTGAATGCCTCTGGCTTGCTGCTGAGGACGGCCTCATATGGTCTTCTTGGGGTGCATGTGGTGACTGAGGATGGTTCCACTTGATGATCATGAAGCTGGTCTTGGACTAAGCTGATGTAGGCAGTTTTTCTGTGATGCCTTCTGACTGCAGTCATTCAAGTCTCCAACAACAAAAGTTTATTAACCAAACAAAGGTCATGTTATACTGAATGTTTAACCTCTGCGCACAGATATCCTGGCTTTATAGTCATTCTATCTGATATCACCCAAATGAGAATGGGTTCCCTCTTGAGTCTATCGACTGTATCTATCTATCTATATAAATATATAGTTCATTCTGATCAAAGCTTAAAGACTATTGTGGTTACTCAAATACTCAAACCAGCCCATTTGGCACCGACAATAATACCACTCAGATCTATTCTAATAGTATGGATATGGATGTTACCCAAAACTGCTGACCTCTATCTGTATTATCAGTGCATTGCGCTGCTGCCACATGATTGGCAGATCAGATAAATGCATGAACGTATAGGTGTTCAGGTATTCCTACAGTAATAAAGTAATATCAAGTTTTAATCTCATAGTTGTATGTCACAGTGACATCATGCTTCTACTTATAAGACTATCCCCTTACCCTTAACTTGGCCACACCGACACGGCAGACATGCCACGCTGTTCATTCTCCTGTTCCATTTGAAATTAATCGCTGTACGTTGCTTATTTACCCAAAAAAAGAAAAATAATTAAAAGTTTGAAATATTAGCTTGTATGATGTCAGAACTGAATTATATTAACACATAATTACAGTGGTCACTCATTCGGATCGTTAGTTGTACTGTTGCGGCGCGTGGCGACAGCATTTCGGTTTGGCTTTTACCACTGAGTGGCGCTATATAACTACAGACTGACGCCTCATGCCTTAGTTC
>JAOTQY010000048.1:7399176-7414203 GCA_026413445.1 Dolichallabes microphthalmus
ATCTCCACATCATTGCATTCAGTTTTTATTCACAATTTGTTTAGTGTCCCAACTTTTTTGGAATCCGGTTTGTGTGTATATATATATATATATACATACATACATACACACATATACACACACACACACACACACACATTATATATATATTAATGATTGATCTTATTTTGTCCTAAATCAATGCAAATTTTTGCACTCACCTCTGGGGATGTAATTCAACTTGATTGTTGCACAACACAATAACCTCCAACTTGAAAAACTACATTTCAGGTCTGAGGGCAATGAATTCTACTGATTGCATTTCAGTCCACTAGCTCAAGTAGAAGTTAAATGCTGAGCTACAATTCCTCCATCCCATCAATCCATTCCCATCACACCCCATCCAATCAAATGACACCCAAACCCATCCCACTCCACTCCACTCCACTCCACACCCCTGCCTTCTTGTCCCATTCCAATCCATCCTATTCCACTTCACCCCATCCAATTCCACCCCATCCCACTCATTTCTATTCAATCCCATTCTGCTTCATCCCATTCATCCCCATCCCATCCCACTCATCTCTATCCAATCCCATTCTACCCCTTCCCCATCCCAGGCCACTCATCCCCATCCAATCCCATTGTACCCCATCCCATCCTCTGCCACATCCCACTCCGCAGATCCCATTCCACCCCATCCGATGGCACCTCATCCCATCTCACTCCTCCCGATTTCATGCCACTCATCCTCATCCCATGCCCTACTCTACCCATGCCATCCCACTATGCCTTGACCCGTCCCATCTCAATGTACCACATACCATCCCACTCCTCCCAGTTCAATCACATGCCTTCTCATCCCATCCCATCACACACACTACCTCATTCGTCCCCATCCCATCTCACTCTGCCACATCCCACTCATCCCACCATGCCCTGCCTCATCACTTCCCACCCCATCCGATGGCATCTCATCCCATCCCACTCATCCTATTTCATCACTACATTTCCAATACAAATAAACTTTTTTTTAACACAAAATATTTTGTGTTAGTGTAGGACTGACATCTTGCTATGACTAAGAGTCATTTCCATGGTAAAAACACTATCGGAGCTGTTCAATTATTTAGTGTTATTTTATTTGAAGCTGTTAGGATTCCATGATAATTCTTCATTTTAAAAGCAAACCTTTTACCTTTTACCCAATAATCACATCAAATATTAGTATACTACACTTTATAATTCCACTTATAATATTAGCCACAAATCCATATTTTATTTTTATCCATTTTCAGACACATATTGCTAATACACGGGATTGAAATGAATCATTCTGACAGGTAGTGGATTTTGCAGCAGCACCACCCACTGGTCATTCTGAAAGGTCTGATTACGTGGAGGAAACCACCCAGTTTATCAATCGGCTTCTTTTGGAACAGTGTGAAGTAGCCTGAGGTCATTTACTACATCCTGACTCAGCATTGAGTACCAAGTGTTACCAGAAAATTCCTAAGTACTGAATGTCATCGGTGACTAATTGACCAAGAGGGAGCAACAATGGCAGTACAGTATTTATGTGCGAGTAGAAAGGATGAATTTTGGCTTGATGAAGCATTTCAGTGAGTAGGAACAGAGCACAAACTCAATTATCAATAGGCAAATGGGGGAAGACATTTGTGTGGATTTGTCTCTTATTGAAATATTTGGATCATTTTGTAAAAGGGTATTACAATTTCTGATAGGACTGGGTCCAGCTGTAATGGTGATTTTTTTTAGGGAAATTCAAGGTTAAGTCAACTAATTATTCTCACTCTGCTTATATTAAAATTTCTGTTGGCCGCATCTTCCTATCAGCGTTTCCTGTTCAAGGCTGCTGTCTCCTCAGTCACTGCTGTGCAGGTGTTACATCAGCGCATTTATAACTGTTCTGCAAGGAAAAATGGACGCCCAATTGTGATTTGCACAAAAGGAGATCAGCGTGCAGTGTTGAATTTTTTTTTATGGTCTGAGGGTGAAACATCTCATGGAAGTGTGTAAAATCGCGTTTGGATATCTGCAAACAAAATTTGTACTGAGACTCTAAGGAAGGTGAAAGTTTCTTAAGGAGAATCGTTACTGGAGACGAAACACGAATTCATCACTACGAGTGAGTATGGAATGGGACCATCCTCAATCGAAGACCAAAGAAAAAGTTTAAAAGTCAACCAGCAGCTGGAAAATTGATGCCTAAACATTTCTAGGATTCTCAAGAGCCAGTACTGGAACATTATCAGGAAAAAAGGTTCAATAATCAACATTAGATGCCCGAGAGCTGAAGCCTTAACTTCAGATTAAATGCAGAGGACTGCTATCCAAGGATCAAGGATCACTTCTGCTCACACTGTCGACACTGCAAAAAACTTTGTTTTGAGGTGTTAAAGCATCCTCCCTATAATCCTGATCTCATTCCATCGGACTCTCTCCTGTTTGGTTCCCTGAAAGCAGCCCTACGAGAACCAAGATTCACTTCTGATGAAGAAATGAAAGCAGCAGTGCACTCTTGTCTCGCAGCTCAGCCCAAAACATTTTTTAATGAGGGAATACGAAATCTTGTTGACAGATGGACAAAGTGTAATCAAAAGCAAGAATATCTTGGAAAATTATGTATTTGGCTTTTTAAAAAGTGAATTAAATTCTACATCCAGAGTGAGGATAATTTTTGACTCACCTTGTAGCAAATGCTTAAATCCAACAGATACTCATGACGTTAAATATTTATTGTGAACACCTGCCCATCACACTGTTAAACCATTAATGTTCAACCAGCCATTGGGAAATTGATCAGTTTACTCACTACTCACACTCTTGAGTAGCAGCAGGGGTGGTTAGCATAGCATAATGCCCTTTATTCCACCCTACTGGAAATTGTAATGCAGGTCAATCTTATTAACCCACCACAGACATGCTGAAATCCTTCTATACTGCTGTTCCAGCAGGGGGGGCCAAAGTTGGTCTCCAAGCACTAGGAACACCCTGAATAACTTACCCGGTGAGCCAGAAGGACAAAGTTACAGAAGTATTTCTTTCTTTTCTTTTTTTCTTTTTTACTCTGGCTTTTAAAATGAACATCTGGAGGGGGAATAATAATAATAAAAAAAAAAGGTACAGGCATAAAAACATAATTATTATTTTAAATAGAATGAAAGAAATACAGGTTTTAAAAAGGGCAAGTCTGAAAAGCTGACCTTTGATTCAATTGAGCTTCCCCACAGTTCAATGGCTTTTGAATGAAAACTGTAGCAAAATGAAGATTAATTCCTTCCTCCATTTATTTTAATCCAACGAATAGATGAAAGTTCATGTTACTGATGTCAAACAAAAAGTAACGCGACACATTTTCCCTTCTATTTTAAAGATATTTTAATATACAACATCATATTCACACTGTCGACTATTTACAAAATAAACAAGTGGCACAAGTTAATGACTTTCTTTTGCGAGGGTACTTGGGGGGGGGAAGAAAAAAAAAAAGATAAATATAAATGTCAACATCTTTAGAAATGTTAAAATTGTGTATTTAGTAGCTTCTACGACCCTCTCTATTAAAAAGTGCTGTCCTTTTCAGCAAGGCATGAGAGATTTATTTATATATAGATAGATTTATTTATTTCTCCAAAAAAAAAAAAAAAAATCTATACCAAAACCTGAATTATTTGCTGGGTTTGTTTTATTTTTAATTGACATTCAACAACAGCGTAGCAATTGGTCCAGAAACCTGCTTCCGAATATGACCATTTCATACTATACATACACACAAACCGGACAGTTCCTAAGGAGAGACTTTGGGAAGTTCACAGCACAGATTGAGATGCAGCATCTTGAGCCGGGCAAGGAAACCTGAGGTGTACAAGGGACAAGGTTTTAAATCTGCTCCCATTTGCCAAAAAAAAAAAAAAGTTTGACCAATCCCGACTACATGTGCAGAACATTTGACCAATCCCAACTATTTATGCAGAAAATTTGACCAATCCTGAACTCTATTGCAGAAAGTATGAACAATCCCTCCCCACCAACCTAACCTACCTCGCCCACTAGTACAGAAAAAGTGACCAAACCTTCCCACGTCGAACATTTACTAATCCCGCTCAATCTTGGGGCTTGTTTAACATGAAAGGTTTGTTTATTTCTGTATGCAAGAGGAAAGTCTCAGGAAGGCTGAAGAAACAGGAAAGACAGAAAACTATGAAGGTCACATGCCAATCCTAAACCAGACACTGATTAAATCAGTTGTATGTCAATGCTTAGACCTCTCGAAGACCTGAACACGACGAGACAGGGCTGCACGGAGACGTACAGTACAAAGCGGACAAAGCATGTAGAGCCCTCAGAAGCGACACATAGCACAGAAACTCAGCGCTAACAGAGATCCACACAGACACACATAACCTCACTCGTTCTTTCCTCCGTGTTATTAGCAAGTGTTAGAAAGTCATGATCTCTCTGTTGTGGCCACATATGCAGTCAGATGCTGAGTTGCACATGCACAAGTGTGCCATCCACTGAGTCACAATATTAGCACAGACCAGCCACAGCTACACCTCATGAACGAGCGCACGCACG
Organism: Dolichallabes microphthalmus; assembly: GCA_026413445.1. Taxonomy (NCBI): domain Eukaryota; kingdom Metazoa; phylum Chordata; class Actinopteri; order Siluriformes; family Clariidae; genus Dolichallabes; species Dolichallabes microphthalmus. The sequence continues at coordinate 7,403,758 of JAOTQY010000048.1, forward strand.
CTCCTTTCTTTCATCCTGTTTGTGCACTGACAAACATACATGTGGTAAGTTCAAATCCCACACATTTCCTGTACATGTGCGCTTGTGTTTGACCTTTGCATCAAGTCACACTTGAATGTACAGAGAAACTTTCCCCTTATCAAAGCGCTTCTAAAAATCGCCGGCGAGCCGACTGAACATTTCACAGAGCATAAACTCTTCGTCGACTTTAAAGCTTATTGCGAGGACATTTCTGGCAACCCCTCATAAGCAGCTGTGATCATTCATGTAAAAGCACACGACGTTAGACACATTCTAAACCTGAAAACAAGTTTCGCGGTCCCTTCGATAATAATCAGCAGGCGCTTATTCATAACAAGCTACTCTTGAAGATCTTTTTGACACGAAGACTCCCGTCCTTAACTGCTCTGAGATCGGTAATCATGGCTAGCTGTGCTGTTTAGGCAACTTCAAGAGGCACGAATGGAAACAGCCATGCCAAAGCTCATGTCCCCACACACCCGCCCACACACATGCACGCACAGTATTCTTAGTATAGTCTCGTTAAGTAGGACATGTGTTAAGCTTTTAAAACTTATGACTGATGAGATCCCGGTTTGGACAGACTTTTTCCGATTTGAGACGAGAGCCGCAAACAGGAAACACTCAGGATTGAAAAGGGGAGAGAAAATAACAAGCTGCGGGTTTGTAACACAAAACAAAGTGCTCGAGGTTTCCTGCCAAAGTGTGGATTTCAGCATAATCAGGGATGCTAATAAATAAAAAGCGCTCATTAGCTATGTTAAAAGAACGACAAGGAGGAGTGTGTGTGTGTGTGTGTGTGTGTGTGTGTGTGTGTGTGTGTGTGTGGATACAGATAACGAGCTGTCGTCCTCATCGGGAGGACATGGATTCGATAATGTTTGTGCTGACTGGACGAGGTGGGAGAATCAAACTAAAATATGATATAAATATCCTTATTAAAACACAGACACATTGTGGGGAATCTTCTGTTTTCTATCAGCAAGCAACGACGTACAGACACACAAAACAAATAAAAGCAGCACACACACTCATGGGCCTGCCCTTTTGTACTTACATATGGCACCACAGCAATCTGTAATTGCTCATCATCAACAATTCGTAACCCTGAACACTCAATTTCTCGACGAGTACCATATTCAGCTTTGTCGATTTTTTTTATCATTTATTTATTTTTCTCCCCAAAGCTTGGTGAATTGTTCAGTTGCCAGCGTAAAGTGCAATAGTGCTTAGTTTTAAATGTCCTAGTTAATGATCCTGGCTCAAGAACGGTTTTTCTTCCAATGCATCCCCTCTGACTTTTCGCAGCGCTTTGAAAATGTGTGCTTTATCCAAATGATCTCACGCTGAAAGTGACCTTGAGCATGACAAATTCTCTCTCGCTTTCTACAAAGCGTTAAAGCACCACGTGACAGCTGAAGAACGTCCACAAAAAAAAAAAAGGAAAAAAAAACAACAACAAACAAACACGTAACTGTCCGAATTAAATCTTTCCTCTGTCGTGTGGTGCTTAAATGCTCGCACTTTAAAAATGCACAACCTGAGACCACTGGGTTGATAATACAGCACTTTTGTTCAGCACACTTCTTCAAGGCCCCGCCGTGGTGCTGGTTCTGGGGATCCGCGCTTGAAGCTTGGTGACGTGATGGTGAACGCTGAGGTTAATCTGACTTGTACGGCGTGGACTTCCTCGGCAGGACCAGGTTCTCCTCGTACACCTTGAAGATGGCCTCACACACAAACTTGAACTGGCTCTGAGAGGAGGGGGGAAAAAAAAAAAAGGCAGCTTAAGACTGTTACACTTGAGCCGCCATTGCATGACGGAAGCATATGAATCCGCCAGTATCGATGAATTATAAAGTAAGAGAAAATGACAATACAGAATATGATAGTATTCATGTAAGTAAGCAATTTAGTTCTGGAATATTAACTCTTTTTTCTTTCTCTTTTCCTTTGTCTAATTAGTGCCCTCTCATGCTTCATGCCTCAAGGGCAGGCAGTTTTCATTAAGGCATTGCATAGCATAACCAAATTAGCCCTGCTACTGCTGCTCCATTAACATACTCGACCATATGCTCTACAGAAGTGACTGAGTGGGCCTCGGTTCTGTTTAGCAAGTCAAACTTATAATAGGCAGAAGCTAAATTGACCGAAGATGTGCGAAACCTCTCTCTCTAACAAGCTTAGTGTCTTTCTTTCATGTAGAATTTATTTAATATTTTAAAAAGTATATTTAAAATTATGAAAGAGAGTTCATACCCCTCATAGCTTTGGAGTTAAAAAAAAATAATAAAAAAAATAAGATAATTGAGAGGCGCTCCATAAGCCATGGTGCAAAAGAGAACTCACAGGGGTCTGGATCATCATGGCTCGCTGGTCCCTCATGGTTCTTACGACGTCCAATGGATACACAGGCTGACTGCACTCCATTAGACACATTGCTGTCTCCATGGTGATGAGTACTCCCGTCCGGCCAATCCCAGCACTGGCCAGAGAGACGGGAGGGAGGGGCAGAGGGGGCACAGTAAAAAAAAAAAAAAAGAGAGAGAGAGAGAAAAAGAGAAAGAGACTGAATGAAAGACCCAAATAAAGAGATTAGACATTGCAGTTCAGCCACATGGGCTCTAATTAAGGACTAAAAAAAAAAGTCCAATATTTGCCAAGAAATAATTGTATAGACCAAGTGAAGAAAAAAAAATGCAGCACTGATTCAGAGCTGCTTTAGATGACCTCCCACATTCTCACTCGTAATTACATACAGAAATATTCGGCATATGAATAATCGCTTCCTTTACCTGCAGTGAACGACCACGGGCTCGTCTTTCCTCGCTCTTTTACTTCGCACCAACGCAACAAAGTCCAGGAAGTCAGTCGAATCATCGGGCACACCGTGATCAGGCCATGCCAGATACTGGATCTGGGTCAGCTCCCTGCTTTCTTCTGTCTAAAGCAACGATAATCAATAATTCGCACAGTTAAAGAGATAAAGTTCATGGGAAAGCAAACAATTTTACCAGTAAAATCAAACTTTATGTCCTTAATACATTTTTTTTTTTACCTCCATGTGAGTGAGGGTCATGTCTCGAACCAAGAACGCAGAGTTTCCCTCCTCAGTTTCACAGGAAACCTGGAAGTCACCGTATGTGGCGCTACCTGAGGGATTGGGCCAGTACTGATGACATTTCACCTGTAAGAACATAGCAGGATTAGTCAGTACCTCTAGAAAATGGCTATAAATGCAATACCTTTTATAAAGAAGAAATATTTTTAACTTGGTGCTCACTAGTCAATCAACCTGTATATTAATCGACATCCTACAGATATTGATATTCACTTTACTGGTGTATTCCATCAAACCAACTGGGACGTAAACAGCTCTGACCTGTATAATATGGCTAAATAAGAAGGGGTTAAGCTCTGAAAGTGCACGCGTACTATTATTTTTATTCATGATTATATAATTCGATAAGAAACTATATGGGGGCCCATATATCAAATTGTAAACATTTAAAATTGGGCATGGTGATAGAGAGCTTTTCTTAGCTACCCACAAATTAGCTTTGGTGTACAAAGCTAATGTACTCAATTGCCGCTAGCATTCTTAAGCGCTCTAGCATCACCGAAGAAAATCTGGACACAAACATATAGAAAATAAATAAATGATGACACAGAAGCATCTGTTCATTTCTGCGTTATTTATATCCAACATTTAAAGTTTTCCTTGCCCTAAAACCTTTTACAATCAAAATCACATTTTCTTTTGATATGAAGTTTACTAAACTGAGAGTCCAAAAAGGGTTGTCTGATTTACTTCTAGGGGGCGCTATAGTTCACAGACCAGTAAAACTGCTCCTACTTTTTAAGCCCATCAGTTGTTATTTGCAGTGCTTCTTTCTGATGATTACCTGGTCCCTGGCAGGTGGCGAGTTTATTTAAGGTACCACATTTGTTATTTGTAAAACAGAAGGCTAGCCATTTTTTATTTCAGTGAAACTGTTCTTCTACAATAAACTTTGTATCAATATTTGGAAAATTTCAAATATGCCTCTATGCTTTTTTTTTATTAATATGTAACATGGTTACGTCTCAGCATCAGCTTGATTTACTGACATCAAATTCTGTCAATCTCCATGGAAACAAGCACTGATGATGGTCTAAATGGCTTCTGGTGGGGGCAGAAAGTACTTGACTTCTGTGTATTGCTTCTTGCAGTTATTTATTTATTTTGTTTGTTTCTCATGTTAACATTAAGTAATTATAAGCAATCACTAAGTACGTACAGTACATCACATTTTCCACTAATTAATTCCACTAATTTAAGCATTGTCCTGTAACAGATAAATGAAACCAATTAAATATGCATATGCTACCAGTCAAAAGTTTGGACACACCTTCAAACTCCATGTGCTTTCCTGATTTTTATGGCTTTCTACATTGTAAGATATCCAAAATACACAATAATCTCCTTTGAACAGTTGATATTGAGATGCAGCGGCTACTTATGCTCTGTATAGCCTTCATTCATAATGACTCTAATCAGAGGTGCTGTTGGTTAAATGATGATTTCTGAGGCTGGTGACTCTATATGACCGTCTCTTCTGTAGCAGAGGTAAGTTTTGGTCTTGATTTCCTGGGCAGGTCTTCATGAGAGCCAGTTTCATCATGGTGCTTGATGAGTTTTGCAAATGCACTAGATAAAACTGTTCCTGCAAGAACTGTTCCAGAACAGCTGACCTACCTTTGTGTCTTAAAATAACAACCGACTGCTGTTACTTAATTACCGAATGCCATGTGTATTATTTAATGCATTTGAAAAAAGTCAGTATTGTTCTGGAATGTAGAAAATAAATCCAAACTTGTGTCCAAGCTTTTGGTACTGGTACTGTGCATAGAGTGAGAATGAGAATAAGACACTCACCCGGCCCCTCTCCACCTGAGTGGTGAGCATGACCACCATGGAGGAGCCCTGCTCCCAGGTCATTTGCCAGAAGTCAGTGCAAGTATTGGGTAAGGGCCCCTGGCAGGCGATATAGCGATTGATAATACAGGAAGCTGGAATTTCCATCTGGGGAAAAAAGTTCCAAATGATAGACACACTCAATAAACAGTCAGCTTAAGCCTCAAGATAATTAAATAACAACGCAAAGAATCCTTACATTGATGTAATTCGCATTGATATAGTCATCTGTGCCTGTCAGTATGACACGTGTAGCATCGTCTGAGGAAATCATGAAAAGAGAGCAAGTGGTTAGTTAATATTAGCGTCACAGCCAGAACAGTTACTGTCAGGAAGCCATGATACTCACAAGGTGAGATGTCTCTGTAGCGGTTTTTGGAGATGTTCTGAGGTAACTTGGCACATGACATGGTCATTCCTGGCCTCTTACGGTAGAGTTGCTGCAAAGAAAGAAAGAAAGAAAAAAAAAAAAAAAGATGAAAATCCTTTAATCTGCAAATAAGCAATTGTGGTGGCACAAAAATACTGCAACAATTATTTATGTCAGAGGAAAGTGGAGTCATTTAACATGTGGAGAATTATATATTTAACCATATTGTTACACCAGTCTCAGGAGAGAATGTCAGATATGATGCCTGTATTACAACTAATGACCTTTAAAAAGTGGCAAATCTCAGACCTGAAGCAGTCCATGCATAAAGAGATGCAACGCTTTATAATAACAATAATAATTCATTTTAGTTATATAGGCACCTTACACCCATAGTCACCGAAAGTCACCTTCCAGTTCAAACTAAACATAAATTAAAAGATAAAACAAGATGACATTGATAAAAATAACACTGAGTAGTATGTGATATTAAAAAGATATTAAATGAACCAAGAACAAATGGCGATTCAAATGGAGGTTTGACTGCAGCCTTACATCATGTATAATGAGTGCTTCTGAATAAGTGGGTCATAAATTGAGATTTGAATTTGGTTGGAGAATGTTCTATGTTACGGATGATTTCAGGGTGAAAATCCTGGGGACAAAAAGCAATACGGCTAAGTTTACGTAGGAGGTTTTGTGGTAGATCAGTTAGAAGTGAATTACAGCAATCAATACGGGAGGTGACAAGTTTCCCAGTGCATGGCAAACTTGTGTATTGAAATACTGAGCTACTACACAAGACAAGTCAAGGTGGCCAGATCTGCATTCTCTATTTGGCTGGAACAAGCTGGCTGAACACACAATCAAACAGGAAGAGATATTAGAGTCTGTTTGATTAAAGACAGGAAGTAATAGGAAGTACTACTTGTTAGGGTCACATCCTGGGAAACGCCTTGCTGCTGTTTGAATGACTGTGTGCTTATATCAACTCGAAATTGTTTAAAGCTTAAAGCGACACTAAAAGAAAATCCCTGAAAGGTTGGTTGATATCATTTATGGATTTGCATAGGTCATTAGTGAAACACTAACATTTATCCTTAGTTTAATATTATTTCATTTTATTTCCTGGAAACCCACTACTACTTTCAAATGGATTTGAAAGATTTACGTATGCCCGGATATTTTATGAGTAATATAACATTCAAAATCCAGTTTGGAGAGCATTTCTACACACAGAAAGATCATGAAGCTTGGCAAATTTAGCACATAACCTGACCTTGCACTGCAACATAGTCCAGTAGCTCACAAACTGTGGCTTTACACTAAAACATAAGCAGAATTTTAAGACCCTACTTGCCAAACTAAAATTTTCCTCAAGATTTCTTGCTTGTAAAGATCCAGGCACATCCAGGTGACTAACAATAACAACAATTACCTTTCATTACTCAACCATTGAGTGTGATTAAGTCATCCATCCAGCCGGAATAACATTTTCCCTGTGTAGGGTTACAGGGGACCAGGAGCCTGTCCCACTCTACACCCTGTATTAAGTTCACACACCCAATCATACACAAAAGGCGATCTGGAAACACCAATCAGCCGACACCGCAGGTCTTCGGACTGAGAGAGAACAAGCACAGGGAGAACTAGCGAACCCCCAACCCTGAAGGTGTGAGGTGTCGGGGTTAACCACTAAGCCACCGTGCTCCTGAATGAATTCATGGCTATAGAATAGAGAAATCAAACTAAATTAATTCACCATGGTTCTTTAAAATATTAATTGTAGAATAAACACATAATTCTCCGTTTCATATATGGTGTTTTATACTTTAAGAGAAAAAAAAATCTAAACAGTTATGAAAATCTTTCCTGTCTCTACTAGATGGCTTTAAGGCAACTAATTTGCATGATCTCACAACTCTCTTACATCTCATGATCTCCATTGGCTACAGAAGTTGAGCTGGCTGTTTCATGTTTAAAAAAATAAATAAATAACAACATGTTGGACTAAGACCGGTTTCCTTAATTGTTTGATCAGTTCTCCACCAGTATTTTTCGAGCTCTTGATTCAGTCTGATAAATTCCTGTACTGGGTCTGACATTAGCCAAACCCCTGATCTGAGAGAGGATTAAAAACTATTGAAAAACATTTTCACATCTGAACATTTACTGCTGTCATTTCTTTCATAACAGGAAAACCAGAGACCAAAATAGATCTGAAAGAGAAAAAGTGGTTTCAAGAAAAAAAAAAAAAAAAAACAGCACAACCAAATACATCAGCGATGCTAATGGATCCTTTGTGTAATGCTTTCATTCAGCGTCAGGGACATTTGTGACTTAAAAACTTACGTCAAACTGAGCGAGCAGAGCTCCGCTGTTCATGCCTTCTTTTAGCTGCTGCATGGAGTCTCTCCAGGCGTTCTGATCCAGCTCTGACGGGTCCGAAGGTGATTTGGCTGGGATGTACTGGAAATCAGGCTCCATCTCCAGCTTATCCTCCACCACATCATAGATTGCTGAAAGGAGAGGAAAAACAAAACACAGTATTCAGCTTGGTGAAAAAAACCTACGAATCTAAATAGACATACAGTAATGTGCAAAAGTATTGAGCCACCCCTAATTTCTTCATAATTTGCTTGCAAAGAGCCATAAGTTCTTGGATTTTTTAAGTAGTCTTGAGGAATATTTCTCCAGGCTTCCTGAAGAACTTTGCTGGCAAGTTTTTGGCTATCATTTTTCGGTCCAGTTCCTGTACCTGACCAGCTACAGAGGACTGTTTATTTCTGTTTGTTAAGCCACACAGTGACCCATTAATTATTCAAGAATAAAAACAAATCTCACTTAAGGCATGAACCAAAGAACAACAGGAGCAGATAATCAGGCCTGGAATTAGTTTGCTGCTGATGCTGAATGCTGAGTGGTTGGAACAGACGAGAGGGGAAATGAGGTTGCTGCTAAGCTTGTTACATAAACAATCAATGTTTAAGATGTATCTCCAGGCACTTTGCAGCTTGTCTCAGTGGAAAATCCGTTCACAATAATTTCTTTTTTTTTTTTCCATTAATGTCTACATAATCAAATTTTAGACATGAGTAGTGTCTCAAGTAGGAGCACCGTACTGTATAAATTGGAATTGATACCAAGACTTGTTCAAACAAATGTAATTCAAAATATTTTTTCACACTTGTACTTTTTTAATAATTTTTCTTTCTTTTTTAAACAAATAAATCAAATAAGGACTTGATCCACAACCATTATGGAACACTCGGATAATTATGACCTGAAAAGCAAAGATGTCTGCTTAAAGATGAACAAAAGCATGTTATGAAATAAGTTATTTTGTGGAATTAAAGAACGATATAATTCTTGTACAAGTTCCTGGTTTGTTTGCTAATTAGATTTTACCCCTACTGCGACATCATATAAGAAGATACCCCTACCCCAGCTTGTTGTTTGTTCTCTGGTGGGCCTGGCTCAACAGTAGCTCATTTACTTCGGCACTAAAATAGTGCATTCAGAGGAGGAGTAAAAATTTAAGTTTAAGCCATTATCTGAGGCGTATTTCTGCTGAAAAATTAACTTTTGGGATCTCTGAGACCTGTATTAACTTGGACCGTTAAAAAGATCCAACGTTTTAGATATTTTACATACGCAGTTTGTGTATAAAACTCGGTGCACGCACAGTTACACAGCATTTTGAGTCATACCATACTGTGACTATTCTGACTATCTGCTTATTAGGGGAACAGTTCGCTTTCCTGATTATGCCAGACTGCTGAAGCATGCTTTATCACTCTCGCTAATTACAAGTTTTAAAAAAAGCCAGACAAGTGAGTTAGTCACTCTGTGACTAATCCTCTTCTTGTTCCTCATCCACAGTGAAGTAGCTAAACTGGTACTTTCAGGAACTAAAAATGCTGATTGATGCGTGGCCCATGGATGAATATTGACCCTGGATTTCCTGGTAGAAATATTGCTAAATATCCTAAGAATAAACATATAAAATGTACAGTCACTGTAATTTAATAGGAAACACTATATTTGAACTGGTTAGGGTCTTACTGTAGCTCTCAAAACTGCATTAAATCTTCACGGCATGAATTCTATAACGTGTTGGAAACATTTTTGTGATGCAACATAATTGGCTGACTAGATTATTGCATGTATGTGTAGATGCACATGTATTTAATGTGTGTTGTGTGCTTCATAGTTTTATACACTACAGATATTCACACCAAAATGAATAAATAAATACATTCTGATCACAGCGCTCACCGTTGGGCCTGACCAGCAGGACGAGATCCCCTGAGTGGCTTTCACAGCTGGCCTTGATGAACATGACCACCTGGTCGTGAGTGTGTTCTGAAATATCCCGGCCGTTTATCAGAACGACCTGATCACCCTCGTTCAATCGGGGCAAGCACAGATCAGCCTGCGCAGGAGAAGACAACCGATGAGTAATAACTTCATGTGCTTTGTTTGACATTAAGGGCAAAAACTCATCACTTGGTGATTTCACAGTGTCCCAATTATAATAGCTTGATTTAGCAGAATGGCAAGTTCTGATAAGAATGATTAATTAATACTTACCGATGTTCCAGGAGCCACCCGAGATACAATAACTGGCATCTTCTGATCAGATCCTCCCTAAACACATTAAGTGATAGATGTGGGAGATATTAATTATGCACAAATTATTGTTGCTCCCTTCCGTAAAACAGTAATCTTACCGTAACATTAAATCCAAATCTGCCATTTTCATCAGGCTTCATCTTGATCAGAACAAGATTATCATGAGGAACAACTCCATTGAGCTGATGGAAAGAAATGCAAATTAAATTACTGGCGCATGAAGAAATTATTTAAAAGACACTATATACTAGTACTATATAATGTTGACCAAAAGTATAAGGACAAATGAAATTAAAATAAAATATTTTTTATAAAATTTTATAAAAATATCAAGATAATAAGAATCATTAATGAGTTTAAAGTTCAAGTTCAAAGTTCAAGTTCACAGGCTTTTATTGTCATTTCAACCATATACAGTTAGTACACAGTGAAACGAAACAACGTTCCTCCAGGACCAAGGTGC
>JAOTQY010000048.1:7419161-7431203 GCA_026413445.1 Dolichallabes microphthalmus
GGTTTATATAAACACTACGGCCCTGTCATTTCTGACTTCCATTTGTAAACATTTTAAAGCTGTTCCTAGAAAGGCTGTTGTTTCTCTCCCATAAACTATAGGCTGTAGTCTGTAAGATTTTTTTTATTACCTGCACTGCTGTATACTAAGCATCACTCAGGATTAGCAGTTGTAATTTACTTGTTTATTCATTTATTTATTTATTTTTAAAGCTTGCCCACTCAGGGCTTCTGGGTAACGCCCAGGTACTTTCAAGTGCTCGGTTATAAAGTTGGTGGTTGGTACATGTGCTCAGATAAGAAGATTGTGCGACAAAGAAAGAGCGCACGGACGTAAGAGAATGGCGTGTTTATTGTTCCTCACTAACTGCATGGGCATGCTCTTATGGTGGTTTTAATTAGGCTACTAATTTGTTCGCATGTTCTATAGGACTTTCTCAACACTATACAGTAAGGTGTCTAGACAACGAATGGATGTTTAAAAGCAGCACAATGGCTTAGTGGTTAACACTGTCGCCTCACACCTCCAGGGTTGGGGTTCGGGTGGGTGTGAATAGATTTATTTGACTTGACTTGCCTGTTCTCCCTGTGTTTGGTGGGTTTCTTCCTTTCCTCCCACAGTCCAAAGACATGCAGGTTAGACTAACTGGCGTTCCCAAACTGCTCATAGTGTGTGAATGAGCGTATGTGTGTGTGTGTGTGTGTGTCCTGCAATGGATTGACACCCTGTCCAAAATATCACAGTGAGGTCGAAGAAAAGTAATATCTGTGTGAGGGGAAATTACAAAAAATGTCTCTCTAGTTTAGAGGAAATATTAACCGAAGTCATGCAGAGTACCGGAGATTGTTTCTCCAGTGTTTCTGGGGGCAAAATAATAGTGAATAAATGAATGAATAAATGTATTAATCTGGTCTAACCCTCTCTTACTTTAGCAAATAAATACAGTAGAGGGCCATATACAGTTAAACCTCGGATTGTGAGCATAATTCATCAGTGTGCTTGTAGATCAAAACACTCGTATATCAAAGTGAAAAAATGGAAACGCTGATGATTCCTTCCACAACCCAAAGATATTCATATAAAAATATAAAATAATGAATACAAAATATAAATAAAAAAGTTGTGGTCACGTGACGCTCGACAGACGAAGCGTATACGCAATACTCGTATTTCAAGACCTCGCTTGTTTATCAAGTTAAAATAAATTTTTTAAATATGCTTGTCTTACAAAGATACTCGCAATCCAAGTGTTCCACATCCCTATTGTAGTCTGGACAGACCGGTCAACAATAATATGATGCGCTAACAGTCAGCTAACCCAAACGTATTTGTTTTGCAGATGAAGCTGAGGTACTGTGCTCCTGAATGGCGAGTGCACTCACGGTGTGGATTCAAGGCTGATGCTGTTGGCTTGCGTGGATGAGGCCGATTTGTGATTGGTGAAAGCAGGCAGGCTTGGCGAAGCGTGAATCACATGGTCCACTAAATGTCCCATGGAACATGGACGCTGCCGGGGCACCTCTTGTACAAACAGAGAATTCCTACTGTGGGGATAGAGAACATGGTGATTTTTATCTTTAGCTAATTCACTCTAGTCACAATGGTTTATATCCAAACAAGGATAAGCCTGTGAAAGTAATCCAATAACTGGTGGGAAACTGGTGGGAAAAAAACAACCGAAAAAAAAAAAAAGTTTATTTTTTTTTAAATATTGAATAAATTCCATCTCTTCTGAACCACAAACAAAACATGCTATACACTTAAATATGAAAGAACGTGTTGCAGAATGTTCAGGACTGTCATGCTTATAGATATACAGTACTCACTGATTTGGGGTCCCAGGAGGAGAGCGGGTGGGTAGGCTCCTGGTCTCCAGTCTCTCTTCAGACACGGAGTTCCTACTCACTGCTTCCCAGTCGGTCACACCCATCAGCTTCCTTGCCAGAGGCTTGCTGGGAGATCTGGGTGAACAGGAAACGTGTCATTATGAAGAGAAAACAATAATTGTGCCATATAGACGTAATGGTCAGCGCAAAGGACAGCGCGAGCGTCAAAAGCGTATAAATACCTGTATAGCGAGTAAAAACAATACTTTTGTAGTGGAGCTGGTTATTTAAAAATAAATTAATTAATTTAAAAAAAGCTTAGGGTTAACCTTGATAGGAGAGGTGGATCTTCACGTGAAACGTGTCTTTTTATTCTATTTAGGTTTACTGTGTTTTACCGCATCAGAACGACATGCACTTCTTGATAATGCAAAATTAATATGTTTAAAACACTGCAATTTTATCATTTAAAAGTTTAACTACCACAACACATCTGTCGCAGACTTGTCACAATTATAACCGTCATTTCCACAGAAGGCTAATTCTAGGAAATGAGTTTCATTCCAGGAATTTGAGGAAACGAAGTTCAGATACAAAAGGACGCCGTGAAATTTCTAAAATCACTTAAAAATGGCAACACATGACAAGCACTTGAAAATGCACGCTGGAAATCCAATAGGGTTAAAAATGACGCAATTCATATGCATACTAGTTGGACGTTGGCGTCTTTTTGGACAAATTGAAATGCTCAACAACATTCACTGTTCTGAAAGGAACATCAGTGTGGGTAGCTAAGGTAAAACGACATGGTTTTCATTGCCTTCATTCTCTCCCCGATATACTGTATACACACACAAACACACCTCTACACCTACAAAATCAAGCAATTATCTAGTCAGCCAATCATATAAATCAGGTACGAGACTGCAGCTTTGGGTGAAATTGTAATTTTCCCCCACACACGAGGAGTTCGGTGTTCTTTAGTGGCCTTGCCAGTCACTGGATCTGAATCCAGTAGAACACTTTTGGGATGAAAAATGTGCAGGAACTGCATGATGCAAATCTTAATACGGGCCAGAATCTGAAAATAATGTTTCCGACATCTTGCGGAATCCATGCCACAAGATTCCTGAGGTTTTTTCGAGGGGAAATGAAGGCCCTATCCAGCATTAGCAAACTGTTAATAAAGTGCTCTGTGATGCACTTGAAATACACACATTATATTTAAAAAGGTACTAAAAAGGTACCTGGCAAACACCCTGTCCTTGACTCCCTTCTCCTTGCCGTACTGCACAGATTGCGCTTCTGTCCTTCCGCTGTAAAGAAAAAGAATCGTTCAATATTGTTTTTAGCATGTAGTCCATTACTGTCACACAGCAGAACAGCATTTTCTGTACTTTGAAAGGCCACTGAGACTTCACAAATCTAAAGTGTTTACACACTGTAGTGATAGCCACTATTTAAATCCTGATGGATTTGAAAAGCACAGCAAAGTGAATGACATTTTTAAAAGGATGCTTTATTCAAAGCGGTCCCCTGAACCAAATAAAAATCTGCTTAAAAGCATCATCAATATTTTAGGTGTTTATCCTAAGAACCAAAACTAGAGGGGCTACAACAGTGGGCGGTCAAGCTTTCTGAGAGCATGGAGTACAAACATGAAAATATTGTTAATTTTTCCTGGTATTACATGCAGTGAAGGCAAAGAACATAGCAAATAATCCAGCCACGATATAATTCAGGTTCCTCTTACGAGTAGCGGAACTTTGATCCCAAGCTGAAATAATGTGAGAAGAAATTCTTCTGAGGAGGTACGGGCTGGTCCAGCCGAAAGAAGGTGTGATGCTCCACGCACGTCTTCCAGAGGTTCTTGCAAGATCTGTAGCTCGCCATGTTGAAGCCCAGTAACGTTTCTCGCGTCTCATTCTGAAATTAGGACACACACAGTAGATGAGGAGATGGAGGTGGTGGCGGGGATGCGGAAACACTGTCAAGGTTCACATAAAGTAGGGGGGTAATGAAAACTGAGCATCTATAAAGCTCTATAGCCATCCAAATAAACATTTCTGATATTCATCTGTATTTAGATTAAAACCTGAAGTGGATGTGGTGTAAACCTATTTCCTCCACCAGAGATATTAAAACACAATATAAAACAAAAATGAATCATATCAAATTAATAAATCATGCAGGTGTTATTTTTCTTTATTTATCAACAATATCTTTCAACCAACCAATTTACCCGATTCGATTAATTGAAAAACGATGGGTGTTCGAGTCATGACACTTTTTGGTTGCGTTCAGTAACTTTCCCTTTATTTCTCTATATACAGTAATCCCCTGCTACACTAATGCACTTATTCCAGTGTTTCACTAGTGCTAGTCCGTCAAGGTATAAAGTTCTCTCAGTATGCCAGATTCATGATTGCCCTGCCTGCTTCATGTTTAAACCTCTGGCCTCCCAGGAACTCCTTTAATGGGCAAACATGTAGAAATGGCTCGAAGTTTTACAACCTTCTGTAAAACTTTTTGCTCCATTCAAATGTTTTACTGTGGCTAAGACACTCATCACTGATTTTAAACGGCAACAAGGCCTACAGTACTAAGGATGAATGAAAGCTGTATAAATGAAAAGCATCACCATAATGCGTGTTGCACATGAATAAACGTAAAAAACCTCCTTCGATGCATTACGGCATATAACTAGATTCAGTCTTATGCAAAAGTTTTGGCACCCCTTAATAAATAACAGATTTTGGTGATTTTTCTTTTTAACTGAAAAGATGTTAACACCGTCTCTCTTGGAAATGGGGGAAAAAAATGCACAATATTTTCAGCAAACTTGATGCATAGTTACGTATGTCATAAATTGAACAAAGATAAAAAATTAAAACATTATTGTGGCACTGAGCAAAAGTTTGGGCACCCTAAGTGTTCCAGAGTCTCAGCTTCTTTTTACTGGGTTTCATACTCGTTAGATCTGATGCATGGCAACAGCTGTCATTAATAAAGGCCAATTTCAAAGCTTTGACATACTTTGACTCTTCAATATAGACTCTAGATAATATAGTCTTCCATAGGGTGACTGTGTATAGTATTTTTTTTTTTTTTTTTACAGTACATTGCACTAGGGTTCCTTCGCCTTCTGTTTTTTTTAAACTTCTGTTTTATTTTCACTGTGGAAGCCGGTGATTGTGGCTATATTTGTATGTACATGTGATCAAATTTCAAGTGTTAAAAAAAATAAATAAATAAATAAATATATGCAAACATATTAAGGACCAAGAATCAGACCTAAAGAATAGTTTATTCATTAAAGAAAAAAAGAAAGGACATTGTTTGCCATTTTCCTCCAACGTGACAGCAAAACTTTTCATGTGATTCAAAACACCCTCTTTCCATCATTCTGTGGTGAAACTATGAGCCAGCCTCTGTGTGTCACTTTTAGCAGCAGCCTTGTTCCACTGTCAGCACGGTTCTCCATTTAGAGCACTGGCTCTGCTCTTGCAAGACCTATTAAATTTGGAGCTCTGGTCTTCGCGGCTCCATTGGGCACTGGGGATTAACTGTAGGGGTGGGGGAAAAAAACGAAAAATTCTGTGCAGTTTAAGGGTCTGTAAATCCCAGCGCTGTGACCCGTGTCCAAACACACACGTAGATAGAGGCTCAAGGATGGAGGTGATTGGGGGTCGGGGGGAAAATAAATAAATAAATAAATTGAACCTCCTCAACCACACTAAGCCATCTGGCTATGAATTATGAATCATGACACTATTGAGTCCTGCTTTTAGGACAAGTGCAGAAGGAAGGGGAAGGATAGGAAAGGAAAGGTCGTGTGCATTATTCACACTCCTCGGGTGCTTGCGTAGTCCTGGGTGTGTGTCGTTTTAAAGGGTCGAGGTGCTGGCATGTGGGGCTCTGGCGAAGTGCACATTTAAAGTGCATTATCTGTTCTTCATAATTAATAGGCTATAAACAAGCACTCGGTTCTCTCTCTCGCTTTACAACACGCTGCTAACGGCAGGAGAGCAATTGTGTCTCACGCGAGTGGTGCTGTGGGGTCGATTAGTTGTACGATGCGACACTGATGTTTCAAGAAAGCACTTCATTAAAGATGATTACTGCTGATACGTGTGGTTGCTAGGCCGTTACTTTCCAAAAGTGGTATCAGGGTGAAAGATAACATTGTGACGAATGGTCACATTCACGGTGAAATGACACTTTCCAATCACAGTACAAGATCATTGTGAAAAAAGAAAAGAACTAATTAGATGTAAAGACAAATGATTCTCTTACTTTATATACACACACAAGAGCTAACAAAGAGTAGGAAAAGCTCATTTTATTGTGATATAAGATTGCTGTCCATAGTATAAACACAATCCTAAATATCCTAAATTTAGTTTTTAGTCTGAGAAACGAATAAGGCTTCTAAACTTACCACTTCTTTTCTCAGCTGGATGAAAAACTGTTTGCATTTAAATGAGATTTTCACAATTTTCAGCCTGAAAATGAAAAAAAGAAAAAAAGAAAACAAGGGGAAAACAATTAAAACACACACACACACACACACACACACACACACACACACACACACACAGAGAGAAAAACTGTTACAATACCAAAATAGCAACAGCAGCAAATCACTTGATCCAAGTTGCTCAAAATTTCTTGATGCCTCCTGACCCATTTAACTTCCCCTCCCCTTCTGAAATCGCTCCTATTAAAGCCTGACTCATAGTGAGGCTAAATATACGCTGCATTATGAGGACACGCACACGCATACAGTGGGGCAAACACGCGACTGAAACCAAAAGGTGCCCACAACCTGCATTACGAACTTCTGCTGGCTGACACACACACACGCAAACTCAGGCCTGTGAAGCTGAAGTTCCTGCTTTGGTGCAATGAAGATGCACAAGGCCAAGATCTTCACGTTTCACAAAAGCACAATGACGCTGAGAGCTGCATGTCGGATATCTTCAATCAGATGAGATGATTGTGAGAATGTTAGAAGGCCTTTTTTAAACCTTCCTTTTAAACCATATGCAAACAAGTGCATATTAATTAATTCCTCATACAAGCATCTTCCTTTGCGTCATAAAAGGAAAAATAAATCAATCATGCATGTTGTACAGTATATGTTTGTGCATGAGAAGAGTTTGAGAGGAGAATTAGCAGGCATGTGGCGAGAATCTGAGTGCCGGACGTTTTCGACTTAGCTCGACCCGGCCAGCAGGAGGCCAGAGATGTTTAAGTCAACAGGAGACTCAGAGCTGCAGAAAGCACGGAGCGCAGACGGTTAAATGCTCGTGCAGCAGAAAGGCTTATAATCTCACGACGGCTGTTTGCGGTTCTGCATTTTCGAATGGTAAATATTGAAACAGGAGTGCGTCGAGGCTGGGCATCAACACGCTGGTGCTGTGCAAATCGACAAACAGGCTGAGAAACATTTACTATCAGAGATGTCAGGAAAAGGGGGAAAATCGTTAATCTAGTAGTAATACCTTAAGTGTTCAGTTATTGAAACAGAGGAAGCACTTACCATGGAAAGTAGTTGATTCGTACCCTGTTCTTGAAAATGCCGATTCCAGATGACATGATTCCGATGAAAATGTCGGTGTTGCGTTGATCCTGCGATCATGAATCATGCGAGAACAGACAGATACAAATTATCACTAATGACAGAGCATTCAAACATCAGGCAGGTCCTCTCACTACACCGTAATCACACTGCTTACTAACAGCTAATAGCTGCTTTAAGATTCAATACATTTTCTGCCAGATTTTCAGTAGGAAAAATTGATTCAGAAAAATGTGTTCAGTTATGCATCATGATTCTTCTTGTGGCTTTAAAATGTAATATATAATTGTAATTTATAAATTTTATTTATATGTGCTTGCATTTGAGGTTGTCAAATGTTTTTTCTTTATAACCCAACAGGCAGCGTGCTCTAAACTATTCGCACAGGACAGCACCTGTGTTGTGTAGCAGGAGCTAAATATTTGATAACACACAAATCGGACAAATAATTGAAAATCTCCAGATAATCTATTAAATCAGCATTTTAATTATATTCCCTTGAAAATGTTGAAAGCAATTTTTGATTAATGTTTACTGACAATGTAAATATAATGGTCAATTATCTGATCACGTATAAGCAGTAGCGATAGGAATCATCAGGGACCTGGCGATAAGATATTATCAAGATACCTACAGTAGGTTCTGATTCAGTTTGGATTGCCATTCTGTAAATTTCACGATTTTATAAATATCCCGATTCGATTCGATAAGGTTGTTCCTTTGATAAAATAACACAGGAGTCAAACGTTGACAACATGACGTTTGAACAACAGTAATAATATAAAGCGACCCAAACACAACGTTGCAAATACCACTTAGAAAAATTCTGTTTGTGTAGTTGGACTGGTAGCTCCATCACAGACATGTCACAGTTCCCGCTGGAGGTAACAGTAGGCAGCGTTAACATCAACTTTTATGTCATACTGTAATGCTAATATATCTTCATTTGATTACTAGATCATTCATTAGGTGAAAAGAGGGATTGCTAATCAAAATGGACATGATGGGAAGTGAAGGAGGAAAACTGTTTAACTGGGTTAAAGACTTTTTGAGCTGAAAAAGTATTCAGGTAAAGATTCATCGACTTTTATGTCAGGTAATAATATTTTGTGGACGTGCGCGGAAGGAGCTGCGGGTAAACTTCTAGCATCCAATATTAGATCCAGCATGTATTTAAGCCTGAATGGGTGGTGAGAGCACTGCTTGCCTTGACCTCTAATTAACATCCTGCTTAGGCTAGTAAATGCAGATATAACGCTTTGTTAAACAACCAGCACGACTAGATAACATCCGGAAAACTGCAATATACCAAAACATTATCCTGCAAAGCAGCCCAAAGGGAAAGACCCACTTATCGTCTGAGGTCTGGTCTGTGAAACCGTTGAGGTTTGAGGGTTGTGTGAGCACCATATTACAGTGCAGATATTTGGGAACAATGATACATTCTGTGGTAATATTTCTAAAGGAAAATTAAAGAGGGGTAATGTTACAACACTAAGAGGTGGAAAGCTGTTGTGTCTGTCCCAATGTCTGATCGGAATCTGAAACTTAAGGGACCACGGATCTGGTTAAACGCTGTGCGAACAGACGTTAAGTAACACAAATGTAACAGAAAAAAGTTCACAAAAAAGTGAGTTGTTTTGAGCTTGAACTTGCATTGTTATGTTGGGGTCATTAAATCAAAGTTTTATTAACTTTCTCAAGTCATTCCAACTTACAATATATACTCATATAACTTATATATACTTGCAACATCATTACAGCGATATGGCACTGATAATCCGGCATTAGACTTCCTGCTGGGATGGTGCTGTATTTTTCATGACCCTAGTGAGAAATCGGTAGGGGTCTGTGGCTCTAATGTGACTGGAGGCGTTTCTACATTTCAACAACGTTAATGGGAAGAATTTAATCATCAATCTCAGATGTACTGAGTGATAGTCAGTTTCCACTCTTAACGTTCTTCTCTCGCTTACCGTCTCCCAGGTATGCTCAGTCTGACACTAATGATAATATAGACTTTGCAGAGATAGCGAATGTTTGAAGTTCCAGAGCACAATGTGGTTTAAGTGAAACAGATTCAGCCCGACTAATTAGATTTCTATGGGTAGATGATCTGTTTGAGATGGACAGACTAAAGTAACACTGCATCTCTCTTTGTACATAGAGATAAAGCAGGAGTATCATACAACTGGCACTATGGGCGATGTAGGAATCTTGTATTATTTATACAAAATTTTTACTTTATTGCTTACAACTGCCTTATACTCATTCCATCACACTGATATTTGGCCTAAATCATAAGCAGCATGACATATAGTTTCCCAAATGTTTAAAAATATCCCCAGACTATAATGCCAGTGAGTAAGCACTGAGACCTTTTGTCCAGCTAAAGTTGATTGTGATTGTTCAGCTGACAAACACACACAAAAAAAACAACAACCCTGTCCTCCATATTTTCCCCACTAAAGTCTTTCTTGTTCGTGCAAATTCTCTTGTTTTTCAGTAATCTGTAAAGCACAACTTGGCAAGAGTCTGCAGAACACAGAATGCACCGATCCATCTGATAAAGGCATGATAAAAGACCTCCTCCTTCCAGAAGAGGCCCCTGATAACACCCTTCAGATGCAGCACTTCCCAGCAGAGAAAGACAAATAGATACAGAGATCTGGAAGGCTTTTGATGGATGGTCTTCACACACAATAACACGGCACAGGAACTCCTTCAGACAGCTCTTTATGATCAACACGTCCAATGAAATGCTTTATTTATTTATTTATTTATTTTCAAATTATAAAATCAGTTTACTCAAGAACAGCTCACCAGTTTGTGATGAAGGATCATGGTCTACTTGCTTTAGTTAGAATGGATTTTAAATGGATCGAATGACTAGAAAGGCATGAAAGCATGGGAAAAAATATGGATCACAGGACTACACCGTGACTATGACCGTAGGTGTATACAGAGATACGTGTGAATCTCTTGGATGCCCTTACCCTTGCATAGTGCAGCTCCACTCCGTAGAGCTCCAGCGTGCGAGCTGTGTTTAGGTAATTGAACTCTGACTCGGCCGGGCTTAGTCCGCTGCAGAAGTGAAGGAGACAAGAGAGGAAAAGAAGGAGGCGTGAAAACGGAGCGAGTTCACGAGAGCTCATGAGTCTTTCAGAAGCGTGCAATCTGTGAATGAATGGATGTCTGGCGCAACACAACGGGCTCAGTGTCCTCAGTCATGGCACCGGATCAGCAGAGAGCAGATCCAGCTCCGGGACAGGAAACGAACACCAGTATGCTATAAATAAATAAAAATCAACAGAGACTCGTACTAACCTGTGCTGCTGGTGATGCTTGGCCACTTCTTTCTCAAAGCCCTGTGGCTGGTTGGGAATAAAGCAGAACTCGGAAAGGTAGCTGGGTGGGTTCTCCGCCTCCTTGTAGTCCCCCAGTTCGGCTGAACCACAACAATACAGGAGACGCATTCAATTTTCACAGCAAAACAAGCTAGATTTGGCTCATTGTTCCAACCCTAACCTCCAAATAAGAACTTAACAGTAACATTAATTGCATCATCAGCTTTTACAGACACAAGACTACCATGTGGTCAGTCAACAGTGTAAGAGTATTTTTATTTCCAACGATGCTTGAGGTGTATTTTGGAGTCAAAAATATAAGAAATTTTACTTGATGAGTCCCTAATAACTATCGGATTACCTGACGCTTTCTCATACAGATAAAAGTGTAACCAGTAACTCATAGCTTCTATTCTTCTCTTTATTTTCATATGCAGTACGCTAATGCTAAGGCATTCAAAAGGGAAACAAGTGTGTGAAAATAGATGAAGAATGTAATAAGGATATTAATTGGCAGAAGTTTGATTTATCACCATAACCTGATTACCTCAGATGATGTACCAATATGTGATTCTTCATGGATTTATAGGTGTTTGCTAGCATTAGCATTAGCTCATTCAGTGCTCTTTCACAAATGACACAATGCTATGTAATATAGCTGTGCTAATAAACATTTATTCACAATCATTTTATCATTTATTCAAATTACACCAGACTAACCAAACTCTGTTTAAAATAACCTCAAACACGTAGCTAAAAACCAGTACAAAAAATAGTTTCCTTCAATGAACATCTTTCACTTAAAATGTTCATTAACACATCTTGTTTTTTACTGAATGACTGAAACATACAGGATGCAAATCTCATGAACTCAAACATCGATATGAGAGATTACGTGACAAAGAGCTGTATAATAAAATATTTGCACCAAACTTTTCCTTACATTATTATGGATATTTTTTCATTTCCATGTTGGCAAATTAAAATAGACCCATCTTTAAGGGTCACATAAATATTATTTATTTAACAAGTTAACACAGGTCTCAGAGCACTACAAAGTGTGTGTTAATACTCCAGGTGAGAATAACAGCCCTTAGATAATGTATTTTATCATACCTCGCTCTCCCTTCTTTCACTTCGTCACCAAATGTGCTGTTTCACTGCCTATTTAAATGAGCTACTGCTGAGCCACACCCATCGAGAGAACAAGCAGAGGGCTAAGCAACAAGCTTCACTTTTACCCTATTGTGACATCATACAGGAGCTCGTTCTCCGGGGCTCTTAT
>JAOTQY010000048.1:7440826-7450826 GCA_026413445.1 Dolichallabes microphthalmus
TTATTTTATTTTATTTTCAAGGTCACTGGCGGTCGTTTAAGCATTTCACTGCATTTCGTACTGTGTATGACTGTGTACGTGACAAATAAAATTTGAATTTTAATTATTTGGTGAGCTTGAGTGTGTGAATTGGAAATTCAGAATTCACCAAAGATTTTGTTTAATTTTTTATCAATGGTGATGTACGCTTTTTAATTGCCACGCACAGTGAACACTATTTGCTTATACACAGATGACTAAGGGCAGTTTTGACTTTGCAATCAAATGAAGCAATTAAAAAAAAAAAAGATCAGCTATCTACCACCTCGGTCACGACTTCCTGCTCTTGCATGTTTGCAGACATTTTTCAGAAACCGTCTAATTCGACAGGGACGTACTGTAACTGCAATTATGTGCGTTATATATTGCGAGTGACGAAAGAAATATCGAAAGCAATTTGAAAAATGCCTTAATCTTATTCCCGTTCCGTTATCAGGGCTCTGCGTTCCTGCTGGAGATAACCGAGTTATAGCACACAACACGAGGAGGAATTGTTCGGCATCTAAAACGGAAGGAAGGCTTTTAATCGGGCATTAGTCATTGCTTTATCTTTCCTTTTTGGGAGCGGGAGACAGAAACCTGAGCATGCTTAGCATCAGCGTTTCCTTCCTCACCCGCAAAAAAAAAATAAAAAAAAAAAAATCATAAACTTCACACACATCAGTGGTGCGCTGAACTGGACGTACAGGCTTACTGCAGGATTCTGAGTGTGCGTGTGTGTGTGTGTGCGCGCACGCACACAGTTCAGCCCTAGGCGTGCTTGAGGTGGCAGGAATGCACTATGGAGCTCCCAAAGAATGTGTGATGGCTCACTAAAAGCAGGCCTTTACTGTACTGCTGTGCTGCTCTTCTGGCACGCTAACAAGCATTCAACACAAGCACACTCCTCAGGCAGAGCGAAACTTAAATCATGCTTTATTTACAGGAGTTGAGGAGCAGTGGAAAAAAAAACAGGAAATAAGGGAAATAAGTCTCACACACACACAAAAAAAAACTCTGGCAGGACACTGTTGTGGATGTGGCTTAAAGAGACGGATGTGCCAAAGAGGAAGTCGGACAAACACTTAAAAACCCGAACCTCAGGCAAGAGGAGATGATCATCTGCTCCGGGATTAAGTGAGGAATCAAACAAACAGGCGGAGCTAACTTTGCCAAAAACTCCCTTCTGCCTGAACCCTGATGATGAGGGGGTGGGATTGACGGCATTACTCTCAGTCTCCTGTCAATCACAGCCGCACAGCCAATCGAGTGTGTCTTTGAGCTCATTTGCACGGATGACAGAGAGAAAACAGCGCTTTCGTCTGAGTGATTTGTGCCTTCCTGTGAGACAGCATGAGCCTCGGCTTGGAGAAGATATGATTAGCTAGTTTCACATGGCTTGGGGGAAGAGGCACGTGTTAGCCTTCATCCTCTCTGGTTGAGAGCGAGAGCCGACTGTTGGGAAGGAACTAGAACGTGACCAGGAGAAACAGATGTGTACAGATGCATTACTCAACACATAACTCATAAGAGATGTAATCAAGAATCCTTTAACCTAAATCTATGCTGTATAAGTGAATAAAACTCGTCCTTTGGATTTTAATTTGATCAGAGTCTGTTTTTAAAATATGCTTGTGATATCGCTCACGTGGCTTTGGCTAACAACTGAACACTCAGGGTTCGCTGAAATTACTGAGGCCATGTCCACATGTAGCCAGGTAGTAAAAAAAAAAAAAAAAAAAGGCGATCCTCCCCCCCCCACCCAATCCACATGCAAAAGTGAAGATTTTTAAAACTGATGATGTCATTGTGTGCTTGTCTCCCTGATTTGATGCCAGCTTTGTTCATGATGACATTTTGTGCAATAGTGGACTTGCGTACAGTAAACTAGTGATTTTGTTAACCTTGTTTACTGTAATTTTTACATGCGTGTACATACACGCACAGTTACTCACACATTACGTTAACGAACAGAGGAGCCTGAATGTAGTACGAAGCTCATACAAAATTCTGAAGACACAGCATAACCGGTAATGACATTTTTGTCTAGGCTTCTGATTGCCCCCCTGTTGATTCGGGACGCTCCTGACAGCACTTAAGAGGTTTTTCTTTTTTTTTTTTTTTTTTTTTCATGTGGACAAAGATATTTTTGAAACGTAGGTCGAGTGGGGGAAAAAAAAAAACCTCCCAGTTTTTAAAAATACCTGGCTATGTGTGGACATGGCCTGAGATGTACACTCATCGGCCACTTCATTAGGTACACCTGTTTGAGCAGCTCAGTGCATTTCGGCATGCAGACGTGGTCAAGACGATATGCTGACGTTCAAACTGAGCATCAGAATAAAGAAAAATGGTGATTTAAGTGACGTTGATCGTGGCATAGTTGTTGGTGTCATCTTAGTCTTTGTGAAACTGCTTACCTAATGGGATTTTTAAACACAACCATCTCTAAGGTTTACAGAGAATGGTCTTACTTTGTATGGTCAGTACTTTGGGCAAAAATGCCGTTTTTGATGCCAGAGGTCTGAGAAAAATGACCAGCCTGGTTAGGAATCTGACAGAAAGGTAGCAACAGTAACTCAAATACCATCTGGTTACATCTTGAGTATGCCGAAGAACAACTCTGAATGTACAACACACCGCATGTTGGAGCGCATGGGTTACAGGCGAAGGTGACCACACCGGGTGCGGCTCCTGTCAGCTAAGAACAGGAACCTGAGGCTACAATTCACATGGGATCACTGAAATCGAACAATACGAATGTTACCTGGTCTGATGAGTCTTGATTTCTGCTGTGACATTCGAGTGGTAAGGTGAGAATTTCATGTAAACGACATGGATCCATCCTGCCTTGCATCAAAGGTCCAGGCTGGTAATGTTGTTGCTGCTGATAATGATGTTACGGTGTTGGGGATATTTTCTTGCCAAACTTTTGGCTCCTTTGTTTTAAAAACGCCACGTCCTACCCGAGTATTACTGCTGACCACGTTCGTCCCTTCATGTCGACAGGTCAACGTGTCATCATATGGTCTGAAACTGGTTTCTTGAACGTGACAATGAGTTCACTGTACTCGAGTGTCCTCCAGAGGCACCAGATCTCAATCCGGTAGAGATTGGCTGTGCAAGAGATCCGCATCGTGTACGTGGAGCCCGAAAAGACTGCAGCAAATGCAAGATACTATCGTGTCAATACAGACAAAACAAAAAATTTAATAAAAATCTCTAATGTTTTCTACCACCTTGTTGAATCAATCCAACAAAGAATCGGAAGAATTTTTTTTTTGTCAAAAAAAAACAAAAAAAACAAAACCCATCTGGTCCGGTCGAGGTGTATCTAATAAAATGAGTGTATCACGTATCGCCATTCAGCCTAAAAATACCAAGATATAATATTTGCCCCCCCTGTCTTCAACCTATAGATACCAGTGGATAAATAATTAAAGTCAGCGTGTGTGTGATCGTGTGCTTGTGTGTGAAATGTAACACAAACAAACCGTAAACAGCATGATCTCCCTCACAGCCTGAGGAGAAAATTGAAGTGTGCGGAACAGCTGCAGGTCTGTGACTTGGTGCGGTGCAGAGTGAATGGAGAGAGAGCGAGAGAGAGAGAGAGATGGGTGTCGTGTGCTGTGAGGAAACAGGAGTGCAGGCCTGCACACCGGAATGACAGAAATGTGTGAGGACAGGAGGCAGCTTGTCCGGAAAAAAAGCTTGTGGGTGGAGTCTAATGATTAAGCTAGAGGGGGGTGGGAGGGATTTAAAAAATGTAAAAAAATCCTCACAGCAGAAGACCTGAAGCAGGAATGCAGGTAGAGAGGGGGGGGTGCATCTTGAGGTAACAACAGATTTGGGTGAAATGATCTAAAAATACATACATTACCTTACACAGAGAGAGAGAGAGAGAGAGAGAGAGAGAGAGAGAGAGAGAGAGATCCAGCAGATGACCTCACAGCACCAGAATGCACTGTGTTTTTTTTGTTTGTTTGTTTGGGTTGCCGCGTTGATGCCACACTTGGTCCTACAGTGTAAAGTGATAGCAATAATTGCTGAATTAATGCCTGGCACGTGTTAGTGGTTTGATGTCATAATCGGAGGGTGTGGCAGGGCATTGTAAAGGCATACGGCTGACAAACAGAGGAGGGATTTGTGGTTAGAAGTGGTTTATCGAGCCAACATGGACCAAAAACAAAACAAAACTAACAAAAAAAAAAAAGTGACGTGTGGAATATGAATGGAAGTCATCACCATTTTAGTGAGATCACTTTATATTAGGTAAAAGATATTAGCTATTCTCTGGTGGGTATTAAATCGTGACTGCTGTCACAGTAGCTACAGCAGTTATAATATCTCGTTACGGTGGCAGCTGGAAGTGGGCAGGGCATACTGTATTAGGCAGCGAGAGAAGCTTTTTGCTTCCTGAAGTTGAGATGTTGGAAGTAATAAATAATTTTAAAATGGACAATTTTAAGGAGGATTTGAGCGCCTTTGACAAAGTCTTTATATTTACTGAATCTTTTCTTGTTCTCTATTTTAAATACCCCACACTCGGGTAGCCATTTTTCTAAAGCAAAATCGGTGATGTCACATAAAAGGAGCCAAGGCGGCATAAAAACAGAGCTGATGAGAACTTATCATGAGCCACATGCCGACTGTGGTAATTAATTTCTTAACTTCTTTATCCGAAAAACAGAAATCCTACATTTAGGCAATGTATAATAAACGCAGCGGATTCTAGAACTGAGTCTCAAAAACATTAATTCATTAATTTTAAAAAAAGCAACAAAAATTGTGCTGCCTAATGCCATGTGAGATTATGGCCCACATCAGATTGCGATTGGGAAATGTTAACGGATTAACAGTTCGTAGCAAAACGTCTAGTCTGGGCCGAGTTACCAGCTGCCAACTCTGGACAAATAGTAAAAGGCTTGAATTTAATCCTGTAAAAAGTCCCATCTGGCAAAACTATGAAATAAACCCGGTCCTGTGTTTTTTGGCAGTTTGTCAGACCAAGCTTTATTAACTAATCGAATTAATGAAGTTTTAATCAAATTTTGCTTCTGGATTTTTCCTTGCCATAAATATTCCTGGAAACAAAACTGAATATTTCTTCACCCCCTTTCACACAGCCTGTTCAAGGCGGTAAATACTGCAGTGTCACAGTGCCTCGGCATTCTGTGTGAAATACACAAAGGCTGAATCTGGGTTGTTTTTGTTACGCTGGGTTAAACTGGGACCTGAGGCGGTGGCACAGGTGAAATGAGATCTGTGTTAAAACTGCCCCCGCTCCAACCTATTACACGTACTAATAGTCATGCTTGGATTTTTTTGGCTCCTTTCATCATTCCAGTCATAACACACACCGCTACAGACAAACGGATTAGAAATATTTACAGCGTCCTCTCCGGTTAACATTTCCTAGAACGGCGACATCAATAAGCGTCCTTCCCGTTTGCGTACATGAGGGATGCGCTACGGTTTTCCGCTCTTCGCCTACTCTAAACTATTAGTCTTTGGGTTTCCGCCTTTTGATTTTGACCTGATGTTGTGACGTCTACAGAAAGACGGCAGTTCTGGGAACCTGAATGTGACCATCCTGAAAACAAACCAAAAAGTATGATCTCCGAGTGTGTGAGAGGAACACGCTTCAAAGAAAAAGGCTTTATTGTTTAGTATGCTCCTTCGTACTTATGTGTTATACTGCAAAGTTTAAATTGACTGATTTTATCGGGATTAATTTAAGAGTAACAAAAAAAAAACTACACTGTAAATAAAACTAAACATTCAATTATAACAGAAGTAATGCGGCCGTGTAAGTGGAGGACGAGCCGGTGTGTCTGTGCAAACGTCTAAGCAAACATCTCAGCTAACAGAAGGTTTAGTGCCTTCTTATTATAATTATTAACAACATTACTTAATATGTTTATTGGCAGAGTAGTGAGTCAAAATAGCTTCCACTTCTGCTTCTCAGATTTATCCTCCCATCATTCCTGACCTTGTATGGAGTTTTGTAGGTGTCAATAAATGCAAATGAGCTGCCAAGCACGACCTTTGCACTTTACAGGTGATCCACACACACACAAACATGAATATGAAAAAAATTAATCTAAAGCAACTCAAAGGCAAATTGCGCGTCCACCATGAAAAGTTTTTTTATCCCAACAAATACAGGCATTTCTCAATATTTACTAATTTTCAAGAACTAAAATTAATATTCTTCAGACAGCTATACCATAATCCATTTTCCTAATTCTTATAGAAGAAGAAGAAGAAGAAGAAAAAAAAAACTTATTTGTCTGTAAAGTCATCAAAGCACTTCTTCATGGTGAGGGGAATAAACACAGTGATGTCGCAATCGGCGTGTCCTGTGACTGCACTGTGATTTAGTGCTCTAGATTAGAGACCACTTCTGCAGCGTGTGTGTGCACAAGTACATACTTGATTCAGAAGAACCCGAAGGGGAACTCCTCCTTCACCAGGAATGTTAGGAACAAAACATGACTCTGAGCACAACTTGGTCATAATATAAAATTATCAAATCATAAAAAAAAATAATAATAAAAAAAAAAAATCCAAGAACATGATGTCTTAGGAACTGGAAGAGTCTGGCATGTGGAATTCGATACAACCAGCTGCGTGAACGTGTACCAGGAGGAGATCCGCCGTTACTTACGTTAACCTTAAAAGGCTGGACGGTGTTGTCCAGCAGAACGATGTTGCAGAGCACTTCGGTGTGCTGCCTATCACGTGCCAGCTCCGACGCCCGGACATTGTAGGATCTGCCAGCAGGCAACCGGAAGCGTGAGCTCATTACGCTCCAGCCAGAGTCTGCAACACAGTAAACACACACACACACACAGCTCAGAATGTGTACACCAACAACCTTCAGAAGCTGAATATATAACATTCATAAGGATGTATGGCTAGACATGCTTAGCTATTCGGTAGCTGCAACAACCTGTAGACAAACCAAACCGATACATATACAGTCGATCATATACAATAAAACTGTATGCAGTGATGAAGGATAAAAGCTCTTCCACTTCCACAGACGCCAGGAACGGAAGGTAGTGTTGCGTGCAGTTCTAACCATGTGCACAAGCAAAGAAGTGTTTGTGTAATGACTCAAAACGAGGCACGTGGCACAAGGTGTGTAAACAAACAAATCTACTGGAGCTGCAGCAGACGGAAATGATAAAAAATAAAAATAAAAAACAAGCATCATCCCAAGACATCTTAAACAAAATCATGCCACAACTTAAAACTAACCCTTTCACATGCAGGCCAGAGTTTTTTCACTGAAACACCTAAAGTCCATTGATCTTTCTTTTCCCACGAGGCAAACACGCAAGACAATCATGTTTACATGACAGCGATTCACAGAAAAGTTCAGAGAAAAGTTTTACTGTTTCAAACTTCCAAACTCATATCCCTGAACACCTGGAGAGAGGCGGGAATGCACTGAAGACGAGTGTCAAACACACGCACGCGCCATGCACTCAAACACGCACATACACATTCATACCTAAGGGCAAGTTAATGGGCTCGTTTTCTCGAGGTGAAAAGTATAGAGTTGGATAGAAGACGTGAAAAAGAAATCGAGCACACACAATAACTAGAGTTTGGAATGAAACCCTTGAGCTGTGAGCTGTTGTCACACGTTTTCTTTTTGACCCTTTAATTTACTGACTGTTCCTTGCTCGGAAACACACAGTTTGTAAGTGTTTATACATTTTTTTTTTTTTTTTTTTAAGTGACAGGAAGTATATCCACAAGGAAGCGTAACAGTATGAGGACAGCCAATCAGATTACAACCATCAAGAGAATAAAGCTTACATCCAGAAAAGTCAACCGAAAAATAAATCAGACACTCTTTGGGCTAAGGTTAGATTTTTCAAGTTTTTAAAATGGATAGAAATCCGAAAAACAGGGGTTCGATTTGAGTTGTTACTCTCATGCTCAATTTGATTCAGGACCTTCGAGAGGCGATCCTATTACGCTAATGTCTTCCTGGACGCACGATGACATTTACAGTTCTGACGATCAGCAGAGCAGTACTGGTAGCTGTATTTATCTTGGATTAACCTTTGGCGCGGTTCTCCATCCGTGAACAGGTCTCCCGTGTCTCCGGCCTCCTCTTCCTGTGGAGCTCAGGCCGTCTCATCTTGCAAAATCTGTCATGCTTCTAATCTGCTGTATGGTGCAATGATGCAGATCAAATCAAAGTCATGCAGAAGGCAAGGTATTGTTGTAAGACGGCTGAGGGTGACACTCACCAAGCCCCATACACACACACACACACACACACACACACACACACACACAAACACTCAAGGGAGCCAGACAAATTGCACAGCTCGTGCACAGTCACACAGTTTGGGCTTGTGAACCTCGCATGACCTCACATGACCTGCACCCTCACCGGGTCGCCTTTCGGTTTCTCTGTAATGGAAAAGACGACTTTTTGCCCTTTGGCTCCATTCTCCAAACACAATGTGCTCGGCTAAAAGCTGCTGCTGGAGCACCATGGCGAACCAGCATGCTGTGGAATGCTTTACAATCGACGATGGCAGTCTGTGGGTCCCACAGAATCCAAAATCCAATTGGGGGCAAGTTCTGGACTTTGACTTGGATATTTCTTTTGCTGTTTGGGATCATTGTGTTGATTAACACAATTTCAGCCCGGTTGAAGCCGCTGAACAGATGGTCTTACATTTGTGTTGAGAATATTCTGGTGCAAAAGTCAACTGCACATTTACCAGGTCCAGTGGATGTTAAAATCCTTACCCATCTACCACGCACGGTGCTACGCACAATGATCAGACATCGCCTCGTCCCCATCAGTCCAAAGAATATTGTCGTAAAACTTTTATGATTTGTGTAGATGCATTTTTTGCCAACTTACGTTGCTCTGTAACAATATTTTTTGTAAAGATGATGCCTTTTTGATGCCTTAGTCACATTTATATGAAAAGTCTCTGTCATTCCTTGAGATTACGGAGACCTGTAGGTGACATTATATAGCTCATGGGGTTTTGGTTAAATGTAATAAATTCCCAGGAATTCCAGCTGTGTTAAGGGGTTTCAACTGATTAAATAAACTTGTGAATTTCATTAGCAATGCGTGATAATTACTTACTTAATAACTGTGTAAGTAGGAAGGGTGAGCTTATTTTTTCCCTGCTTAAGGTTGTGTTAACGTTTTGCCAAGCAAAAGTGAGTATAAAAAATAAACAAAACAAAAAAAGACTGAAATATATATATTTTTTAAGGGAGAAGGCCCTTACAAAACCTATGAGAAAATCACAGCAAAATTCCCTACGATCACTGGGCCAAAAATTCTGGCATGGTGCTAGAGTTTCCCTAAATTGGGTTCATATATAATTTCACAACAAACCAGTTTGAACTGAATAACTAAAATGCCTTTTAATATTTTAAGCAATGTTGAAGGAAACAAATCTGTCAAAGTCCATATGAAGAGGAGTAACTCTCTGTGTGTGTGCATGTGTCTGCACGCACATCGCATCTATGAATTAAAGTTCAACTTCCCATTTCAGATTTAATCGCCCTTTTCCTGTTAAAATAATTATTCTAAGGAAGCTTTACACTAGATTTTTGTACCATGGTTGTGGTGGGATTTGTGTTTATATACAGCTACTAGAGCCTTAGTGAAGGCAGGTACTGTTGTTGGTTGAGGTTGGGGTCAGGGGCTTTGTGCAGGACACTTAAGTTCTTCCATTTCAGTTTTGTCAAAGCATGTCTTCATATGAGGTAACTTTCTGCACCATCATGCTGTAACAGGTTTGGCCTTGTTAGTTCCAGTGAAGGGGAATTAAATATTACAGAATACAGAAGCCATTTTTTAAATTGAATTCTGGGCTTCTGATGTTGAGAACAGCTTCATGGGGGGGAGAAGAAGAAGAAGAAGGAGGTGTGAGAAAAAAAAAAAACATATGGGACAAGTGTCCACACACTTATGGCCATA
>JAOTQY010000048.1:7766369-7778093 GCA_026413445.1 Dolichallabes microphthalmus
AAACAAACTATAGCTTACACAGTACGTGCAGAAATGTTACAGATATTTTTTTGGCTAATTACACATCTAACATCAAATGCCCCAAATGATCTTACAAGTTATACATATATGCACATTCTGTAAATCTTTTTAACGTATACGTTTAATGTATACATTTTATATTTTCATAAATTTTTTCTATGTAGATCTGTACACTCACACATTGTCTATACCGCTTTATCCCGAATCCTATCCCAGGAGGCTTAGAGTACGAGACAGGGTACACCCTGGACAGGGTGCCAATCCAAGGAAGGGCACACACACACACACACAACAGGCAATTTGGGAACGGCAATTAGCATAATCTTTGAACTGCGGGAGGAACCCGGAGTACCCCGGGGAAATCCAGCAAAAACGGGGAGAAAATATAAACTCCATGCACACAGACCAAAGGTGTGAATCGAACCCAGAACCTGCAGGCGTGAGGACATAGCACTAACCACTATGCCACCTTGCTGCCTTAGATTTGTACATTTACCCCAAATTTCTCTCAGTGCAATTTTTCCTTTTCTTTCCTTCTCTTTCTACTCTACCTTCCTTTTTTTTAGGTCATAAACAGTCATATAAGAATTTCACTGCATATCATACTGTGTGTAGTTGTGTATGTGACAAAATTAGAATTTGAAAAACGTACACAATTGACAGTTGTGTAATTTTTCCGTATTGATTTATCTCTGAGTTCTTGTAGCTGAAGAATGCTACTCATTTCGAAAAACACACACTTACACACTAAGTAGTAGCCTAGTGTGATTTGTACTGTAGCATGCATACTGTGTTCACATACTATAGAGAGCGATAGTGCGGGTGTTCAAGCCACTTTTTCAGGAGCCTCCTAATCCCCCCCACCTCAATCGCTCCTCTGTGTGTGACACGCGCGCTGGCCAATAGCAACGCCCGATGCGACGTTATTCAAGCACGCGCCCGATCTGATTGGCTGAAAGGCAGCTCTTGAAAATCAGACTTGGTTGAATGGCAATACAAAGCAGCCACAGAGGTTGATGCATAATCAATAGTGTGTGCGCGCGCTTGTGTATTCGTGTAGACGGAAACTCTGCATGGCTCGCGCTTTCAGCAGCTGCGTCCTCAATGCCGGACTCATTCTGCGTCGGTTCCTTGTGAGCACTTGTGGTTTTGAGCATGCAAGGGGTGTGTGCGTGTGAAAGGCGTCCAGCTCGAATGATTGCGATCGGACAGCTGTGAGCTCACGACACCGCAAGGATCTTATTATGTAGGACTGCATACGTGAGCGTAGGTGCGTCAAAGCAACACGTTTTTCTGTTTAAGCAGGGATCGTGATGCGTTCTGATACGAGGGGAAAATCATCATCATCAACCTCCTCCTCGTCCTCACCATCATGTAACCATCTAGTGGGCAAGCAGCGCTCGCGCAGGTGAACAGCTCTCTCGGGATCTCTAGACCAATGGATCAGCGCGGACTCTACGATGGAGTGCTTTTCTGTCCTCTTCGGTCCCAGCTGCTCTCTCTGATCGGACAGGCTGCTTTATTTGTTCCACATGTCAAATGAAGGCATCTGGGAGACGGCGGAAATATGCTCATTTATTCCCGATTTGGCGTAAAAAAAACCCTGCACAATTTCATCTTCTCAGTAAATACTCCCAGCTAATGTGAAGACCGAGGAATGCCAGCCACATACACCACATGCAGCGCTAATTCCCTGTGCTGTAGGCTTTATTTCCCATGATGCTTCTGGTTGCGCAGGGACCTGTGCCTAATGAATATATTGCATGTTTAATTAGTTTCTGTTTTCTGAATTAGGCTTGTTTGCAATTTTATGTTTGTGGTTTTTTAAGACGTTTTCTTGTGCAAAATTTACTGCGCTTCTGTGTAACAGGATCTTATGAAAACAGACTTTCCTAGGAAGCATTGCTTAGGTGAAAAATGTTTGTTTTATTCAGCTGGATATGAAACAGTCTGAGATGTAGATTGTGTGTGTGTGTGTGTGTATACACGATTGCTTTTTAAATTCGATGTGAACATCCTGAGATGCCGACAGAAACGCGGCCTCTTTTATGAACATCCTTGATCCAGAACAGATTGCAGTGGCTTGTTCTGTAGAGGTCTGGCGGGTGAACGCTTCAACCTCATATGCTGAAATCATGTCCAGGTCGAACAGTGTGAGTCCACCGGGCGTGGGAGCGCCGGTCCTGAGGGGAGGACACGAGCAGCACAGATCGGCCTGGGCCGAAGCCGAGGCCCTCGCTAACGGATGTCCATACTCGGCTAGGGCGAACAGAAAGCTAACGCGCACCAGCAGCCGCTGGAGGAGGGAGGAGGAAGAAGAGGAGGAGGAGGAGGAGAAGAGGATCGCCGAGCGCCAGGCGGGACGCACGAGCTCCGTGGTGGCCCGGGTCAGTTTTAGGTCCAAGTCTGCGTGGCAGGACAGCGGCGGCAAGCATGAGCGCTCCTCCCCGCGTCACGGCAATGAAGAAGTGAGACCCAAATCGGTGGAGCTGGGCTTGGAGGAACGGACGAGGACCAAGTGCAGGGCGGAGGACGAGGCGCTCTCGCCCGACGTCGCCTTCTCCTTTGGCGCATGCTGCCGCGGCGCCATGCACGTCTTCAAGTCCAAAAAGTTCCAGTCTGAGAAGCTGGAGAGGCTCTACCAGCGCTACTTTTTCCGCCTGAACCAGAGCTCGCTGACCATGCTAATGGCCGTGCTGGTGATCGTGTGCGTCGTCATGCTCGGCTTCCACTGCGCCGCG
Source organism: Dolichallabes microphthalmus (assembly GCA_026413445.1). Classification (NCBI taxonomy): domain Eukaryota; kingdom Metazoa; phylum Chordata; class Actinopteri; order Siluriformes; family Clariidae; genus Dolichallabes; species Dolichallabes microphthalmus. The sequence goes on from JAOTQY010000048.1 coordinate 7,769,132, forward strand.
GGGCCGTACCACCTCTCCTACGTGCTCGTGTTTTCAGCGGCCATCACACTCGTGCTCGCGCTGATGGCGGCGTGCAACCGCACTGGTTTCCATCAGGACCACATGTGGGTGGTGTGCTACGTGGTGATCGCGGCGGTGCTGCTGGTGCAGGCGGTCGGCGTGGTGCTGGTGCAGCCGCGCAGCGCCTCCGAGGGCGTCTGGTGGACCGTGTTCTTCATCCACGTCGTGTACACGCTGCTGCCCGTCAGGATGCGCGCTGCTGTCATCACCGGACTCACGCTCGCGGTTATCCACGTGCTGGGCTCCTGGAAGCTCAACGAGTCCGACCCGTTCTTGTGGAAGCAGGTGAGTTTTGCATCACTGGCTCACTGTTTTTCTACCCTCGTGAGAAGTGACAAGACGCTGGAGACAGGTGACAGGGAGGACAGTTTGCCGAGGTTACCTCTGGTTTAGCTTAGTTAGAAACATGGTGTTTTTCAGAGTAGGCTAAAATGACCTCTGACCTTGAACTTTCTCTGCCCTTACGCTCATCTCCCCTGAACCATGACTGATAGGAGATTTCTGATTTAAACACACTGTAGGCCACAGCAAAGCACCTTCAGCAAGTAATAACAGTTGCTTGTAGATTATTAATATTCATGGTCACTTGACCCCAGGGTTATTAGCCTATGCATTAGTGGAAATGAATGGGGTGGTTTCCGGCCTGTTGCTAAGGTTACATAAGGTTGCTAAGGTTATAACAAACTCATCAGGATGTTCCATGTGAAGCAGCTGTGTGACATGTGATTATATGGCCTCAATACAGAGACACTATTCAAATGATTGAGCAGACTAACAGTGACATGCCCTGCTTTTAACTGACTGATTTCATGAACATTTAAAGTATGGTAAAGTGTCATGTTTATCGCACATGTACCAATTCTTGAATGAGTAAGAAGTGGTTTTCTTAAATGTTTGGCTTCTTGAGCTATTTCATAGTGTTGCTGGTATGAACACAAAGTTTGGTCCTCCATACAGTATGCACATTTGATGTATTTAGCAAATCATAATCTACACTAGAATACTTAAATGTTCTTTGGTTGCCTCTCGGATGGAACCCTAACTCGTCCTATATAGAACCATACAATATAGAATTCTTTTGGATTTTGTGAGCCTTTAAAAAGATCTTTTGTGATTTAAAATGTGACTGGTTGTGTGGAATTTGCTTGGGTTAAATGATTTAATAAACATTCTAGCTTTAACAACCTATTGGAAAAATAAATTTTACAGTCTGACCTCTGAAGTGTTATGATCATAGTCCTTGTAAATTATACTGATGTCACTGTAGGTAGTTGTAGCAATACTTGCTAAAGATGTGCAATTTATCAAGTTGAAACTTCAATTGCAATATTGGTTTCCAACAGTTCTGAAAAAGATAACTAAGATTAAATGATGATTGTAATGCATTCAGTTTCGCACTGACATTTTTGTGGGATAAATCCAGCATACCCATTTGTTTTATAGAGAGAGAGGTGTTTTCACCCCTCATTTAAAGCCCAAACTCATTCTCAGTCAGGTAGTGGCATTTATCTTTTTTTTTTTTTTTTTTTTTTTTACATTAACATAAAGGTTTTGCACTCTAATTATATTTCAAGCTCAAGAATATCCATTGTTACAAACAACAAAGTTCACTAAAAGTTCAATAAATGCATATTGTTTCTAAAGTCAGTGAATAATCGTGATCCTAATATTAATTGAAAAAGTCCTAGAGCTTGCTAAGTTCCACCAGGGTTAGCTGCAAAAGGAGCCCTCCCCTGATCTTCGTTCTTGTGCCACTCCATCCACACACAGTGCAGTGGTGACAAAGGATAGTAGGGAAGAGCAGCAGCACGGTAGCTGACACTTGTGGGCTTCTTGAACATCCCATTCTTCATTTATTCCAATTCTCCTATTAAAGCTTCACATCTTATGGAAATGATTTCAACCATATTATGAAACTGTAGTAATGTTCCAATGATCCTTATCTATTGCTCCATTAATCCATCAGTTTACTTCCTTATCGTTTATGGCTTATGTTTGTATGAGCGGTCTTTGTATGCATTTGCAAAATTACAGAAATATTTCTGACTATGCTCAAATTTTAGTTGCTAATTATAGAGCACAGGGCAGTCTGAGCGGAGAGTTCCCCCCCCCCCCCTCTGCTATTTTAGTGATGGCACCTAAGACAGTTTAGCTGAAATGTTGCTGTTTTTGGAGTTTCCGTATGTCTTTTAAAGCTCACGTGATCACATTTTCCCTGTGCCTTAATGAAATGAGTCATTTTATCCCACTTTTGTAACTGCTGATATTTTTATATTTTTCCTGTTAACAGAGTGCAGAGGAAGAAATGTCATGTGGGGGCTGGAATCAGTAAAGTGTCGTAACTGTGCAGCAATACAGCGACGGTTCTGGAAGTTTTTTGCGAACTTGAAACTCTACAATTCCATTAAGTACGGGGCATCCTGCGTCGAGGTGGTTTGTAGTTTATCATAATCATGAGTAACTGAAACCCTAGATTCCTCACTTTTGCATTCTCAGTATTGTGTGGAATATGCATGGAAACAGAATGAATCTTTTCCTTTCCTTATATACATTTTAAGCATCATTATCAACATGTAATCAAAGAGCAGCGGGCAGCATTTTTGCATTCGCTATTTTTAGTATAATGAAGTTTTTTTTTTTTTTTTTAAACCCCCTCCACCACTAAAAGAGATGCCAGTAAATTCTCCCTGACAGCATGGTCTGTTTAAATGGCATGTGTGGGAACGAACCACTGTACTGTATGTTGCTCTTTCCACACAATGCTGTTGTCTTTAACATATCAGATCGCACTGTTTACTTGACTCCCAGTAGGGCTCTCCAGCAGCGGGCTGGGCTTATGAGATCCTGCGTTGACGCTGCTATTAGGAGAGCTCTCATAATTAAATGGAGATGACTAACATTCAGTAGGCTGTATACATTGATTCTTCTGTCTGAAAGAGGAGAGAAGACAGCTGGTGTTGCCTAGCCACATTTGGCACTCCGTTTAACCTTAGAGATGTAACACCAAATGCATCGTTGGTTCAGGTACTACAGTATATACCGTATGCCAGTAAAAAGACTACAGTGGTGGCATTAATTAGGGTTGGGCAGTTTAATTGTTGTTCTGTAATTTGTCCATCTCTTATTTGAACATTAGTATGTTTAAGATGCTCTGTGTTTAGATTTTAGTTTGATGAGCCAGGAGGCTCCCATGCTGCATGTATTTGTCAGCATGATGACTATAAAGTCTCGGTCTCTCTTGTGTGCTTTGATAAGGGTATATGAGGGCTAAGGGACCCACCTAACGGAACCAGCATGGTTTCCGTATCCAGAGAAGAGCTAAAGAGGTGGCTAGTGTCTTGCTTGCACACCCCCAGCTTTAACGAGGTGCGTTGCCGCTGTAATTGAATTGTCCCCCACCATAATGCACATTGAAGCGATTCGCTGGAATTCAAACCAGATGTCCTTTCTCGAAAGTCCCTTTTATTTATGTGCCTTTGAGATTCAGTCTGCCAGTGGAAGGAGTGACTCTCCTCCAAGCTGGACTGATTACGTGCTCGACAGAGCCGTTTACTAAATAAAACTTCATCCTGGGAGAATTCTGAAGTCGAAGAGTAAATGCATGTTCTTCGTGCATGTTTAACACCCCCGTTTAACCCTGCGTCATGCTTGTGTTGAGGACGGATCTCGGACGGAAGGTCTTGAAATTTGTGGTGAAGGAAATGAAGTTCATGGTTTTTGGCACGGTAAGTAACGTCTGCCAGGTCAGCGTGAATGTTTAGTATAATAATGGCTTGGTATAAAAAACGCTGTTTTGCTGCTCAGTCTTGTACATTGACATTTCCAGTTTCCTGTATCATTTGAACTTATTAGTGATTTATGGTGTACAGTTATGAAAATTAGTTTTGGCTCATGTTCTATTTGTTTTGTAGTTTAACACTGCATGTAATTAAACAAGTTAAAAAGTATATATACACACACATTCGATACATTTTTACATCATTACAACTCTGTCATTTAGCTTAGTTTGTGTCTCGCTTCAAAAGAATTCTGCAATTTAGAATGCCCCGAATATTTGGTTTACTTTTTCAATTTCTTCAGGCTTGTTAATTCAGGGTCAAATCAAATTATCACTGGAATCAAACCAGTCTAGAGTTCACTTGGATGTGAATCAGGTTAATACCAACTGGCTCAGGGTCTAAGACTATTAGTTTTTGATCCTGTATCCTGATCTGACCAAACAAACGACATCAAGTGGAGACATGTGGGTTTTACTCAAAAGAACTGAACATTGCTTATGTTGAAGCACCCCATGATAACAAGTGCACTTTTAGCCTTCGTTCCTTCAAACAGTATGGAATCTCTTTGCAGCAGTGGGCGTGTCTTTACTTTCAATAAACCTTCTACCTGTCTAAACCCAGACTCGAGGTAGTGTTTCCTGTATCTTAGCAACCAAGGCCTTTTCATTTTGCAAAACCTTCTAAAAGCACTTTCCTCTGTCTTCTCATTTCTTTATGTTCCAGTGAGCGCACAATCATACTTCCCACGAAGATGAGCACAAAAATGTTTGTTTAAAGACAACAGGAAAGGGCTTATGGGTAATCATATTTCACAGGGGCTTGCGGAGGGGCCTGTGTGTATATCTTTCAAAACATAATTACACTGCCCATGTATTTGTGATGTTGAATGTCAAGCAAATGCAGATTGATTTAGCAGGAATGTGTGTTCTGTAGCGTGGGAGTTGGTTCGAGAGTCTGGCACTGCCTGATGTGCACCATGCTTGTACGAGAATGCATCATGCATTTTGGGCAAAGCAAGGATTGGACATCATGTAGCACCTATGTGCTGAAGTTTTACTTTATATAGGCCAGATACTCTTGCATTAGGAGTAACACTGCTGTGTACTCTAAGTTTAGCATAGAACACAGACAGAGATTTCTTATCGCATGATCAACCATAAGTAAAACAGCATTTCGAGTCCTGTGTGTCTGACCTTTAGGTGTTTTTGATGTATCTGCAAATGTGTATCATGTGTATAGAGTATATAGATGGACTTGTGATCAAACATACAGGCGCCTCAAACATCACTGAAGTTGACACTGTTGTACATAAAGTTTATAACAATTCTATTTCAGTGTTAGTTATTATTATTATTATTATGCATATTAATTGCTTGCAGTTTTCCTTTTTAAATTTTGCAAATGTGCAGACATTTTCTTGAATCATGAGACAGATACAGATCAGGCAGAATTATAACATTTATTTAATTTAAACATCATAAATCATAAACAGCCTAGGTTTAAACATCAGGTGGAGACTATGGATAACTAGATGACGAGACATGGTGTGCAGGAGGTAACCAGAACCACCTAGTGGATTTATTGGTCAAAAGTGTTTGACCGTTTATCATTAACACATAACTTTGTGGAAGGAATGTGACTTAAACACTTGGTGAAGTGAAAGTAAGAGCCTTTCCATTCGCACATAATGAGAACTCGCAGGATTGGGAATGTACAGCTGTGTGGAAATTAGAAAACCACGTGTTAGTGAGACTACTGTAATCAGAAAACAAGCATTTAGCAGTTCGAGACCATAAAGATTGGACTTTGGAGCAATAGAAAAAGCTCATGTGGTCTGAGGAGTCCAGATTGACCTCAGAGCGATGAACATGTCAGGGTAAGAAGTGGAACACATGGAGTGCTGCTCCCATCATCCATAGTGGCCACTGTACAAGAGTCTGGAGGCAGTGTTAGGATCTGGGGTTGCTTCAGTTTGTCGGGTCTGATGAGGACCTGAATGTACTGAACCAGGTTATCCCATCTATAGATTTATGATTAATTTTTATTTTATTTTATTTATTTATTTTTACCTTGATGGCCATAAGATTTGAGGTCTCTTTTTAAGCTGTTTTATTTAATGTTGCATTAATTGTATTATTTGGAAAGGTCAGAATTTGTACATTATTTTATTATTTTCTCTGGCTGCTTACATAATTTCTAAGAAAATAATTAATCGGACATTACGATGAAACAGTTACTTGGTCCTTGAGTATCTTTTCACTAAATACTTCTTTACTCTTACTTGAGTAATATTTTGTCTGATGACTTTTTAACTTCTACTTGAGTAATGTTATTTCGAAGTGCAGCTACTCTTACTTGAGTACACTTGAGGCTACTCTACTCACCTCTGTATATTGCTGTATCCCTTCAGACTGTAGGTTAATGGTTCAAGGGCATTTTCTTCGCATCTCTGCCTTTCATTCTCACATCTCAGCATCTTAATTTGAGGAGATGAGAAAAGAAGCCGGAAACAAAACAAACAAGGTCAGAGAAGACAAAGGCAACATGGTAATTGGTTAACATCAGATAAAACATCACTGCACATGCACGCATGTTGGTGTTTTAGTCTGTGCTCAATTCTATTCATGGGCAATTACATTTTTTATAATTTTTTTTATAATGTTATTTTGTATTTCAATCTGTTCATGTGTGATTTATGGAAGGAGGAGCAGCATTTATACTAAAGATGCACTGATTACTCAGTCACTGATTGTTTAGTTTTTTAGCTTGATTGACCCAGTGATAGACACAAGCGATGCTGTGCAGAACCTGCACAAGCGCCTGAGTGGTGCAAAAAGAAAAGCGTTCGCCCTGGTTTACAGAGATTGTGAGCTCAAACCCTGCTACAGCTATTCGTAGCTGGGAGTCTAGGGAGCAGATTTTCTTGGTTCTCAGGAGGGAGGTGTCACTCTCGCATCAATCATAGTGACACTAGCCAGTCATGGGCGTCTGTTGAACACTTGCAGATAGCGCTTTCCTCCTGCCCCCTAACTGTGTTAGCAGCAGTTTGAAATGACGCAGTCAGCTAGCGTCACATGTCTCTGAGGAAGCACAAGATAACCTTCGCCCTCCCTGGTTTGAAGCTGTTGCCTCATTTTAAGTTTGATTTTTATTTTCGTGTGCGCGTCAAAATCAATTTTTTAATTTTTAAATTTGTGACAATTTCTTGTAATCTTGTGTAGTTGTAAAGAACATCCTAAAAATAACATTTTGTGTTGGGGAAAGGTTACAGAAATATTTGTTGATGCTGTCAATTATGATAAAAAAAAAAAAAGAAAATACAAAATTGGTATCGGACACTAAATTCTGTCTCTAGTGTATACAAGAACATTGCTTCGCTCATGAAAAACGGTCCTCATATAGACAACAACTGTGTATTCTCACTCCGTCAGCCTCTTCTCTTTTCATTCCCTGATTCCTCGGAGTGTGTTTAAACAACTGATGTGTCCTTAGATGGCAGACTACGATTGATTTCTAGGGCGCTACCTGAAGGACACTAGATGTCAATAAGCAGATGTATCCATTGGAGGCATAATTGATTTTATTTATTTATACATTTATTTATTTATTCTTGCTGTTTGTTTGTTTGTTTTCATTATTTTCTATTTATGTATGGCTATATGGCACATGACAACATGAGCACAGGTGGGTTTGGAAAGACCCACTCATTTGACTTTTGAGCACTTCATCATCAGATCAGTAAAAGGTGGCTCTGTTTGTTAGTCTTTTTTCCTGTCATTTCACCATATGCATTGTTTATCATTGTTGGATTTCTTTAATATTTTATGATTATGCCGATAACATGTGCCTGAGCTGATGAATGCCACAAATCCATCGAAGCAGGTAACAGTACAGCCATACCCAACCATGTAAAGCCGCTCCTAAATACAGATGTTCACAGGGCAGTAGGTTGTGTGTGCTTTGTGTGATTTCTTCATCATCATCATCATTTCGCAACCCTCGTGTCTCAGCCTGCCCACTCATACTCTTTGTATGCTTAATTGTTTCTTTTCTTACACCTATTGATTGGTTTCACTGGACGTCTGTCTGTCTGTCTGTCTTGTTCTTTGTGACGGAGATAGACAGACTATAGATCTGCCCTCTCTGAAGATTGATGAATGGATTTACTTGAATCTACATCAATATTGATACAGACAGACCTTGTCAATATTTGACCATATGCTTGCTCGTGTTTGAAGTCCTGCCTCTTTACATGATAAGAGCATAATATGTTTGCGTGCTATCTTTACAACTGATAATTACTGTAGAAACTCAGGAATGAGCCCTCGAGAGCAAAGCTTGTCTACATTTGCATGAGAAATGTCTTTTCCTCACTTTGTTTCCCTTCTTCATCTTAGGCTTTGTTACTCCAAATGAAGAATGGTTCTTAAACCCAGTTCTTGGGTGGTCATGCCTTCTTGCTTGATAAATATCAATCCCTTACCATTATCCCTAAATATTTATCCCTAAATATCAATAATACCTGCTATTCAAAGGAAATGGAGCTGCTGTCACTTTAACCTAGGGACTATTTTAACCAGCCAACAGAGGAAAGCTGACATTTTTGTTGGCACTGTGGAATATACAGTAAGGAAGGTGGTAACGACATGCAAACAAACAGGCTAACTGTGCATATGTAAATATTTTCGCATAGATGGAATCAATTCAGTGGTTTCCTTGTGAGCAAAGCTGTGTACTTTTGTAGTTCAAAGAGACTAGTTTTTGGACGGTATTGAGGCTGAAGTTAAATGAAGAGGGGGGACGGGACACCCTGATGGTGTAGTAGACGTAACATTCTCACTACATCATTAAGCTATAATGAGCCTCCATGTCATGTTATGTGCCCAGGTTTAAGATTCCACAATTTCAGCTGAACCTCCTGCTCGTCCACACAAGTGCATTCTAAGAATCGTCGTAATATGATGCACAGATTAATTATTTTGCACATTGATTTTAGCTGTTTATTTAGTTGTAAAAGCATTGATGTTTATTAATTCAAATTCAAAGTCAAATTTTAATTGTCACATACACAGTCATACACAGTACGAAATGCAGTGAAATGCTTAGACGACCGCCAGTGACCT
>JAOTQY010000048.1:7809293-7819562 GCA_026413445.1 Dolichallabes microphthalmus
TTCATAACATTGCTTTTACTCATCATTTAGATTTTAGCGCACAACACTGGGCTCTCCGTTAGGGTATTTTACCCATATTTTATTTTATATATCTGATTTAATCTTCACACTACTGCTTTTATTAGCGCCATGGTTTCAGGATATGAGACGAAATGGTTTTAAACTTCCCACAGGAAGAATAAACATACATTGATCTGTCCAATTATCCTTGAAGATTCAGTTTTCATAGTGTACCTGCCTTTTTTCTGGAGTAGGCCATGCTGTGTTGTAGTTAGTTATAGATGCAAATCATGGGATTTTAAATGAAAGTGTTTTTTTCCCCCTCCTTCCCTAACAAGTGAGATTGTATGATTTTGAGATGTCAGCTTAGATAAAGTTTATTTGCTCTAATTAACTGTTCTTGCTCCATCAGAACCAATGATGGTATTTCTTCCTTCACTAATTAGGGATATGAATGTGGTGATAATTAAACATGGCTGGATTTTTGCAATCTTGATTTAATGTCTCATATTTGATCATTAACTCAACAAGAACCCTATTTTCCAGGAAAAAGTACCGGTTTAACAATTCCAGCGATGTACCTTGTTCGTAATCCGGTATGTCATTGCTGAATAATAATGTTTTTATTGAGCTGCTCTTGGACACAAAGGCATTCTGATTCCTAATAAGGGCTGCCAAAGAAGTGGGATTATAAATAGAACAGTAATGTTTCTTGGTAATGTATGTGCATTACTTTAATGGATATGTTGCTCATGTGTGTTTGCACATACAGTAGGCTTTTCCGTTTACAGTTCGGGCTACAGGTCTGCAAATCTTCTGAATTAATATAACACATTAGAGAGCAGGATAATCTAGTTTGCATCAAGATATCAAATACCCAATCGGAAGTTAATTTGGCCTAAATGAAATGGATTTTCAGCAAGTACAATTTAGCTGGACTGCTGTGGAGAAAAACATTAGAGATTAATTTACAAAATTAAAAAGCTCTTAGAAAATGTAGTTGATTTGTAAAGAATTTAAGGCAAAAAAAAAGTCTGAAGATACAGGCCTGGAAAACTATGATAATAATAGCGATTTTTTTTTTTTTCCGTCTGCAGTTTTAGACGTATTTACATCATTAATGTTGTTAAGCTGCACAGAAGTGAAGTCTTTACAATTGTAAAGACGAGATGATGATGAGAGAACTATATTGTGTTTGAGTTTTTACCCAGACAGTGAAGGTGAAAATCATGTTGCCCTTTACACGTGCTCTCTTTTCATACTACATTGCACTTCATAATGTTTCTTCTTTTTCATCTCGGGTAGCGGGGCAGAGAGATTCGAAACAATGTCGGTGTTAATTTGTTTTATAGGTGCAGTGAAGGTAGTGCTTTCTTCCTTTAGGGCACGACGTATCAAATATTCCATATGCTTTGTTTTTACACAAATAAACAATAACCAGATTCTAAGCTCCTCTTCCCACATATTCCAGTACAAGGCTTATTGTGTAAAAGGTCTATAACATAAACACATTTAATCCATGGTGTAGGTTTTCAGACTCGAACGTTGCATTGCATTCGCTTCACACAAGCGCATGTTGTCTATATTAGGCAGAAGGCTCTCTCCATGGCGAAGATAGATATTTAAACTGACTCTGCAGCTCAGGCTGAGATGTTATGGAAAGTATATCAACATGAAGATACAGAGAGAAAGGAAGAAAGAATGAAGTAGAAGAATATGGAGATGAAAAGGAGGAGGGGGGGGGGGTGCTGCATGAGAGAGAAAGAGACTTAGTAGTAACTTGAGCTAAAATAAACTTGAACGTGCAGACACTGAACAGACGCTACTGTGTACTGATCTAACGTCTAAAATTGTGCTGCAGACCTTTTTGTACCAGACTCTCCATGCACCGTCCTGAAATAAGATGGAACTAAACGGTGATCAATTATGTCCAAGTTATTTCATCTTGTAAACTCATGGGACTTGTCGAAGCGAGCAGACTTAGTCCTTGCTTAATAACTGCACACGTTTTTCCTATCAGTGTTATTGTAGTTACTGAATAATTCATAACAGTTACTGAATAATGTGCTTTAAGACGAATAACTGAATAATAAGCCTGGACATTAAGGCATTATGTCTATTAAAATCCATGTAGGACAGACAGAGGCTTTTTTCTTTAGCTTTTTGTCCTTTTTTGTGTACATTGCATTGCTAGAACAGACCTTGAATCACGCTGAAGATGAATCTAAACTGTATGCCATACAGATTTGTTTTCTGGGTTTTCCTAAATGATCTGCTTTTGTTTCATAGCTTGTGGCCAACGTGCTGATCTTCTCCTGCACCAACATAGTAGGTGTGTGTACACACTACCCGGCCGAGGGCTCGCAGAGACAGGCCTTCCAGGAGACCAGAGAATGCATTCAGGCTCGTCTGCACTCCCAGAGAGAAAACCAACAGCAGGTGAGGAAGATGGCTGCAGGTAACACAGCTGGGAGGTCAGAAATATGCTTTGTGGAAATGTGCTTTCCGTCATTCTAAGGATCAAGAATTGTTTAAAGCGTAAATATGATCCATTCTAATTACACTTCTCTCAAGATCGATGTGACAAAAGGCAGCGCAGATGAGAGAGAGAGAGAGCCGTTAGGGTATCACACTGATGATTTATAGAAAGTGATGGCGCACAGTGCAGACGTGAGCTAATCAGTACTGGCAGGAGATCACTAGAATCTTCCAAGGCTGCCCTGAGCCACTCCACTGTATTCCACACGTAGCAGGGTGACGTCAGCGTGCAGCCACCGTTGTCACTGGTGATGGCTCCTCATAACAGGAGCCGATGGCTCGGGGAGCTTTCAAGAAGGAGGGAGAAAATGGTCACCATTCATTTCTCAGTCACAATTGACAACCTCTGATGGGATGATTTTAAAATGAACCCCCTGTTTCTGTTTCCCTCCATCCCTCTTTCTTCTCTTTCTCTCATTCCATGTTCGCAGGAACGCCTCCTCCTCTCCGTGCTTCCCCGCCACGTTGCCATGGAGATGAAAGCTGACATAAATGCCAAGCAGGAGGATATGATGTTTCACAAGATCTACATCCAGAAGCATGACAATGTGAGGTGAGAGAGAGAGAGAGAGATGAAATCTGGCTACTTTTAAAGCGTTCACCTGTAATTGCCTCTAAACCTGACAGCTGAGACTTTGCGAACTTCAGTTTGACCTTCAGACCCGTCTTCTCTTCAATGCGTTTTTCATTGAATTGTTTGATGGATTCATGCAGATGGCCATTTGTTTGGAAAATGGATAGGAGTAACATACAGTGCGTGTAAATTGATGTACATAGGATGTATTCCAGCTGCAAAACCTGTAACGTTGACTGACAGTAGGCAGCATCATGTGAATGTTGTTTCTTCAGAGTTAGTGCAGAAGCTATTATTATTATTATTACTACATAATTACAGTGTACAGTCTGATTCGTTAGACAGAATATGTTCAGCAGTTCAGAGCCGACAAAACAGCCCAATGCACATACAGGAAGGGTTACCTGTGGTACCTTTTGTAAACCAACTTTAGCACCATCTTGTGGTTCAAAGAAGAAAAATCTGACAGGTCAGACTTGCTCCTTCTTCCCCACACAAATTTACCCTCTCTCTCTCTCTCTCTCTCTCTCTGAAACCCAGTCTTTTTCTGTTTCTCTATATCTCTTTTTGTCCCTCTGTTTCTTTGCATCTGTTTCTCTCTCTGTACATTTCAAACACACACACACACACACACTCCCATTATTTATCTCTCTGCCTATCACCTTCTCCATCTCTGTCCTAGACATATACTATGTCTTTCGGTCTCTCTCTCTCTCTCACACATTAGGCCCAGTGAAAGCACTTTCCTTCTCCATGTCATCCAACATTTAGACTGACGTTCCACTTTGATAAATCTGAAATCCCAGTGTATTTTGTCTTATTTATTAAAATATGGGGAGATTTGTGAGTTTTAGTGTAGTGCTGAGTGGCGGGATTTGTAAAGGTTTCACATGATGAACGTTGAAATTCTCCAGAAATTCTAAAGATTGTAAATCTATCGGAGATTCACTGGAGGGGAAAATGGTGTGACAAGGAGCAGGTCGACTTCTCAGCTCCAGAGAGCCAGGAAATAATAAAATAATAATAATTCTTTCTCTTAACACAAAGGCAAGCGCAATTGATTTTAGTCATTTTTGTAAACATGCTTAGATTTAATCCATGGCCATTAATAAATGAAAGAATAACAAAAAAGGTGATGAGATTTACAGTGAACTTTGGTTGAAATATGAGTATGTTTACTAATCATTTGCATTAGCTCGAGTAATCCGTCAACCAGCATGGCAGTGGTCTATATACAGCAGTTTTTTTTCAGATGATCTAAAGCGGAGTTCTTCTATATACAAAATATTTATGCACAAGCATAGTTTATGTGAAACCTTTTTCATTAATTTTCTGTTAATGTTTTTAACATGAACCCCAGATTTTGGTGGCTTAGGAACTGACAAAAAAAAAGTAAATAAATAATGTAATATTGTAGGGCAAACTAGTGTGGTGGTCAATGGTGCCGGCAGCGAAGGTCTTGGGCTGTGGACAATGTGAACCATGTATTGTTCTCTGATGAGTCCACCTTCACTGTCTTTCCCACATCCGGGAGAGTTACGGTGTGGAGAAGCCCCAAAGAAGCGTACCACCCAGAGTGAAGCATGGTGGTGGATCAGTGATGGTTTGGGCTGCAATATCATGGCATTCCTTAGGCCCAATACTTGTGCTAGATGGGCGCGTCACTGCCAAGGACTGCCGAACCATTCTGGAGGACCATGTGCACCTAATGGTTCAAACATTGTATCCTGAAGGCGATGCCGTGTATCAGGATGATTGTCACCAGTCTTGCTGTGTGCATTGGTGCATTGAGTGGTTTGTTGAACATGACAGTGAAGTTAAACATCTCCCATGGCCTGCACAGTCACCAGATCTAAATGTTATTAAGTCACTTTGGGGTGTTTTGGAGGAGCGAGTCAGGAAACGTTTAGCTCCACCAGCATCACATAGTGACCTGGCCACTATTCTGCAGGAAGAATGGCTTGTATCTGTCATTCCCAAGACAAATTGATGCTGTAGTGGCCGCAAAAGGAGGCCCAACACCATACTAATGAATTATTGTGGTCTAAAACCACGTGTTTCAGTTTCATTGTCCAACCCCTGTAGTTATAAGTGCATTAATACCGATTAATAAAAAATAAAATAAAATGTTGGTCAACACCTTAGCTATAAGATTGGGTGTTCTGTCCATTCATCATATGTAAAGGAATACTGTACAACGATCAGCCATAACATTAAACAACCTGCCTAATGTTGTGATGGATCCCCTTGTGCTGCCAAAACAGCTCTGACTGTTGCTGCATGAACTCTGCAGTACTTCTGTGGTATCTGGCACCAAGATGTTGACATCAGATCCTTTAATTCTAAAGTGGGGCCTCCATGGATTAGACATGTTTGTCCAGCACATCCCCCAGATCGTCGATTAGATTAGAATTTAAGCTCCGGGGAATTTGGAGGCCAAGTCAACACCTTGAAATTTTTGTCATGTTACTCGAACCATTCCTGAACAATATCTTTAGTTTGGCTGGGCACATTATCCTGCTGAAAAGGATGAAGGGATGTACTTGGTCTGCAACCCTGTTTTGGTTGGTAATACAGCAAGTGTCAAACTAACAACCAAATAAATGCCAGGACCCAATATTACCCAGCAGATTTTTTTGGTCATCTTCTTATGATGTATCCTGGAGCCATTTCTTCTCCGGTTAATTAATACGCATATACCCAGATGTCCACACGGAGCAAAAAAAAACATGATTCATCAGAACAAGCCACCTTCATCCATGATGCTTAGGTGCCCATTGTAGGTTTTTTCGCTGGCGGACATGGGTCAGCATGGGTACCCTGACAGTACTGTGGGTGCGCAGCCCCGTAACACCTTTCTATCACTAACATTTTCAGCAGTCGTGCTACTCTAGCTCTTCCATAGGATTGGAGCAGATGGGCCAGCAGCTTTCAATTCCTGTGAATAAGAGTGTGCTTATGAACCCGTCTCCACCAGGTTCACTGGTTGTCATTCCTTGGACCACGTTTGGGAGGTCCTAACCAATGCATATACCAGGAACACACCACATGAACTGATTTTGTTGTGGCGATGCTACAGTATGGCACTATTTGGCCCTTGTTAATTTCTCTGCTTCATTGTAATCAATTCTCTTCAGTTCACCTGTCAGTGGTTTTAATGGTATGGCTGATGAGTGTATAATTCTAGCATCTTGATATCTCGCGCCTATATATTTATGTTCTTTTGATAATTGCGACGTCCATGCTGAATACTGTCCATAACCATATTATGATTTCACTGGTTACCACTGGTTTGTGTTATTTTAATAGGGAATTATTCGCTTCAGTAACAATCTGAAAAAGAAAAAAACTATATTTTCCTAATTTATTTGATTCTGTAAAGTTGCTGGTGACAATGACCATTGTTAAAATGAATAAAATTGAATTGTATTGAATTGAATTGAAAAACTGTGAAGCGTACAGTAAGTGAACGTTTGGTGATGTAGGAGGTGAGCCCAACAGATTCCATTCGGAGAACTTTGACAGCTTGCAGTTGGCTCGAGATCAGGGATTACTTGCTGTTAAGCTTGACCGATTTTACAAATAATAGTCTGAACTGAACCTGCTGTGTGGCAGACAGAGGCCAGGAAAACAAGAGCCGCTCTTGCCAAGGCCTCTGAAAACAGTTTAACCTATTAGATGGCCCATGTTGTTTGTGCTACTGTACTTTTGTTTCTTGCTCTTGACTAAACCACACAAACAGAGACATGTGTCTGTCTATCTGCCAGATTGGTGAAAGTCCTGCTGGTAGGATAAGCAGACAGACGACCTTATGCAGAACCACCTGCTTCCCAGAAAAATAAAATGGGACGATTCGGACGGTTCCAATAAACAAAGACGACAGACATTCACGGATTTGTCAGCGTCTGCAGCTGTGATTATAAATGTATAGCCATCAGATCAATCAGTAATGATTCTGGGAGCGTTAATCCTCAGAAGACTACTTTTCCCCCCCCTCGGCATCACTGAATACCATGCTGATCACTTGACGTACAGTAACCGTGCAAGATTAAAATAGAATGTCACCTAGTGAAGAAAAGAAGACAAGTCTGCCATGCCAAATCTTAGTCACCTGGCACAGCTGAGGGTTTCACCACCACCAATTTGTCTTTCAAGCTATTCTGATGTTATGAGTCTGAACAACCTTATCTTAAAAAAAGAAGGATATCTGCAGTAGGAAGTTGGAGGGCTGTAGCACGGGCTGATTACATGTTCAGCATAGTCTCAGAGGGGGACTAAGTGGTTGCAAGATGAAAGCCATCAGGCCTGGTAGTGCCAGCTCTATTGGGAAAGCAGTCAGGAACTGTCAACCTCTCAAGCGCAGTAGTGCTTTGATACAGACCAAGAAGTGACCCTTGAAAAACTTACAAGGTCGTGTTATGTAAGCAGGAAGTATGATGCTGTGCGCAATTCCTGCCTGGGTTTTTTTTTTTGGCTGGAGAGAGTGCTGCAGCTCTGTTCATGCTGTCCCGTCAAATCTTCCCTCAACAGCAGGCCATCGGTGACCCTCGAGTTCTCTCGTAACACATCTCCTGGCTTTTTAATTTTTTCCTTCTGTTAACATATTGATCAAACTTTTTTGATTCCACGTTGTTTTTAAAGCATAAGCACACTTAATCTCAGCGATGCTGTCAGCACAGAGTCATTAGTTTTGCTAGTTAAAAAACAACCATATGTGCCGTAGGTTTTTTAGATTCTGCACATCAATCATATTATTACAAAAAATGTATGTGGCTTCCTGTATAGCAGATACAGTAAAGCTTATTTAAAAAAATGTAATCTATGAAAATGCTTCCGGACTAGCCATTAAGTGAGGCTTGAAAGTGTCATATTAAAGCTTTTGTCTTATTAAACAAAATATAGATTAATATGTTCTGTAATAACAGGGCGGTACAGTGTCTTATGGTAGGTGTTCGAATCTCGCCACCAGTCTGTGTGTATGGCGTTTACAAGTTCTCTCCATGCTCGGTGTGTTTCCTCTGGGTACTCCAGTTTCCCCCAACAGTCCAAAGACGAGCAGTGTAGGCTGATTGGCCTTTCCAAATTGTCCGTAGTATATAATCGGGCCCATCCAGTGTGCACTCTGCCTGAAGTTCCCTAAGATAGGCTCCGTCCCCCTACACAGGAGAATGAATGAATGTGCACCTATACAGTTATCTTAATAAAGAATGCTTCCATCTGACTGACCTAGCGTACCATAAAGGGGAATTATGTGCCTCAGTAGTCATTCACATTTACGTGCTGCAAGTGATGTACTTTATAGAACAGTTGCACATAGCGAAGTCTTTTTCTAGCTAGCTTTGAATCTCATTGGTAACATTAACAAAGGCTGTCTGAAAATACTGTATCCTTACAAGTACGATTCTTTTTGTCGCCATTAATATTACATAAGGCGCATCACGCATATCCTTATGGTGACTGTTTTGCGCATTTTCTGCTCATTTACAAATCAGACCACACCCCAGGCCACAGAGCTTTTCATGAACTGAGCTCATTTACTGTACAGTCATATGAAAAGCAAAAAAATTCCTTACATACAATCCAGTGCCACTAAAGACCATGTTAACTGTAGAGTGTGTTTTAATATAAAGTTCCTCTTTATGCGTATAGAGATGCGTAGAGATTGGCTACCATGATATTTTTTCATATTGGATAAGAATTTAGTAGAAAAATTGTTCTGCACTCTGTTTCTGCTTCTCTCTATTGATATGATATGATGGAGTATTTATTCATAGTTTATTTGGAAGGTGAAAGTCGGAACATTTTCCTTATAAAACATCAACAGACTTTGGTCTTCTGTCACATGCTCTTAGTACAGCATGATCATTGTGCTGGGTAAAAACAGCCCCTCATCTGCAAGCCTTCAACATTTAGTGAAAACCCTCTTTTGTTCGGAGATTCTGAGAAAGTAAACAGAGAAGCCACTTTGGTCCAGAACAGACGCTTTAATCAGGGAGTGTCGCTGTCTCCTGTATCAGCCAGAGCCAGGCCCTTGGGTTACTACCGAGATGTTCCTATTGGAGCAGGATCTGTAACACTGTTTCTCCTCTTCTCATTCCACCTTGTTGAAAGCTGTGCAGTTAGGATATTGAATAGTTCCAGTTATTATAACCCATGTGAGGTCCCCTGAACCCCTATCGCTTTTTCTCTCATTTGTCTCGCATCATACAATGGACGACCGTATCTGTTACCCCGTTCTCATGGTAAAAGAATGTCAAACAGCTCACTCGGGTCCAGGTTCGTAGGTTGAACTTCTATTAGATTATGAATGCCTAATTACCCCCCCCCTTCCCCCTGTCCAGTCCTCAGTGTCCAAGGAATGCCTAATGTGTGTATTAATGCTCTTGTATCTACAGTATGTGAAATCTACCGCTTGGATTTGAAAAGACGGATTGTAATGATCTCTGTGCATCATGTGGGGAATTTATTTTGCAAAGTCATTGTGATTAGCAGAGCTGATAAGTCTCAGACATGCACAGTTTAATCTTCTGTTTCTCTCTCTCTCTCTCTGTGTTTGTGTGTGTGCAGTATCCTCTTTGCTGACATCGAGGGATTCACCAGTCTGGCGTCTCAATGCACGGCTCAGGAACTGGTCATGACCCTGAACGAGCTGTTTGCAAGATTCGACAAACTGGCTGCAGTGAGTAAAGATATCTGACTGCAGAGTCAAGAGATTGACCTGATGCTGAATTGAGATCTACTGAACATACTCTTAGATTTCACTTATTTTCTCTCTGTGCCTACACTGGCTAAGGTTTTTTTCCTTCTCTTTTTTTTTTCTACCTGGGCACAGTGAAATGTTTGCGTAGCCAGGTTTTACTCACCAATCCACCTTCTGTTGAGCCAGAGACACATCTCCTTATTATCTCTAGACAGGATTCTGAGTCATGCTGTGGTTACAGATTCCCTCCTGTGCTCTGGAGATCACTTTGTTGCACTCATTTAACTACAGATGGAAATTTATACATGCCTACCTGAGGATTCGCTTATCCTCTTGCTTCATTACTCTTCCCATGGCTTTATCAATATGAAATTTCATCTTCCAGGCTCGATTCCCGTCTCTGTGTGCATGGAGTTTGCATGTTCTCCCCGTGCTTGGTGGGTTTCCTCTGGGTACT
>JAOTQY010000048.1:7839866-7856477 GCA_026413445.1 Dolichallabes microphthalmus
CCTGGGATAGGCTCCAGGCCCCCCGCGACCCTGAACACAGGATAAAGCGGTATAGAAGATGACTGACTGACTGACTTGTAAATAAAGTAAAATATGAAATAACCAGACATTAAAACTCACTTTACCTTAATTTTATGATTCCTCTTGGCACTGGCTGCTTTAGAAATGAAACTGAAAGTGGCTTACATTTCTTCTTACTACCATCATTGCTTCTTGCACAAAATGCAAAAAAACCTCACCAAAAATACGTTAACTCACTTCACTTGTCTTTCCACTGATGCAAACACGTTTTGATCGGCTCGCCGACTCATGCACATGTGTAACGTAGGCACAAGCTGGCATTTAGTTCAGCTCGGTTGGATCACTCGTATGCCGAACGCTCTTTGCATACCGAGGCAAATTTCTTGCACTATTTCAAGTCTTAAGGTGAAAATTCTTAAGGAGGTGCGTCGGTAGGCCGAGGCACCACTATAAATCTGTAGCACATTTCTGACCCGCATCTCTCTTGGGCAGCTTTTCCCAGTGCCCCTGCAGCACCTGTCCAAAAGTATAGTCCAGTCCAGACTCAACAGCACTATGGTGGGCATCATTACCATCGTGCTGGTCTTTCTTTCAGCCTTCATAAACATTGTGAGTACATGAACAGGAATAACCAGTAACTTATGTCAAATAACCAGGTCTTTATGTCAAAGTTGGACTTTGCAAGTTCTTTTTGTGCTTTTGTTCCCTGTAGTTCACATGCAGCACTGATGATCTCAAGTTGTGTTTGAGCGAAGAGTTTAACATCAGCATCAATGAGGTGAGCGCCTGCCATGTGTGGAGGTCTGCCTTTAACTACTCGCTGTCATCCCAGAACCCCCTGTGCAACAGCTCCTCACCTACCTGCAACTTCCCAGAGGTGAATACATTTCTCTGAACGCCTTCCTACACCGCACCAAGACCTGGATCAATCATACCCACGAAATAAAGTGGTTATTTTTAACAGCTGTAAATTGATCTAGGTGACATGCTGATGTGTTTATGCAGAGAATATGCTTTCCAGACCCAGTGACTTGGCCTACAGTATGATTATTTGTAACTTCTGTCTTTGTGCTCCTGTGCTTCCTCAGTACTTCTCATCATGTGTACTGCTCAGTCTGCTGGCATGCTCGGTGTTCCTGCAAGTGAGCAGCATCGGGAAGCTCTTTCTCATGCTCTTCATTGAGATTCTTTACATCCTCATCATGGAGGTGCCGGAGGTCAACCTTTTTGACAACGTGGACCTGTTGGTGATGGTCAACTCTATGTGAGTGACTCTGTGCATTGCCTCTATACACACACCCACACAGAGCACACACAGCAGACACTGATCCTAATCACATGTTTGGAAATTTTATTTTGTCCCCTGCAGTTAGATATTTGAAAACCGAATGAATTAATACCTTCCATAATTTAGATTTATAAGCAGTTATTCAGTTCAGTCATTTTCAGTGGAGTGTTTTCTGAGCTTTTCTCCATTATATTATTTTAATGTCAGATTTTAAGAGCAGCATTCTTTCGGTTTTGATATACTGTAGATGTTTTTATTCGTTCATGTTAACTTGTCTGTTTGGACTCTCTTACAGTCTGCATTTCTAGCACAAAACAAGTGGAGAAAAGTTTTTTTTCAGTAACAATTCTATTCTCTGTATAGTCACCTGTGCTCCTTTATCGTGTATTCAGGGTCGCGGGGGCCTGGAGCCTATCCCAGGAGACTTGGGGCACAAGGCAGGGTACACCCTGGACAGGGTGCCAAGTCATCGCAGAACACACGCATACACACACTCTTATTCACACACTATGGGCAGTTTGGTAACTTCAGTTAGCCTAATCTGCATGTTTTCGTACTTTGGGAGGAAACCGGGGTACCCGGAGGAAACTCGCCAAGCACAGGGAGAACATGCAAACTCCATGCACACAGACCTGAGGCAGAAATCGGACCACCTATTGTCTGTATATTTTTTATTAAGTAATCAGTGCTGTTTTGATTTTTCTATCACTAAAGAGATAAAATTTAGGATATCGTCTCAAAATACATCCACACATAATGGACTTGTTACTACAAAAAAAATTTGGCCCATGAAATTGGCTTAGACAGTTTCACACCGATTCTCTAGTACATATTGTGTACGTATATTCGAAATAACTATAGCGGTACAATACAAGGCATCATTAGCCCCACAGTGTGCCTAAAGTCAAAAACAAATAAATTTAACAACCAGTAACCTTAAAGTAATTGTTACAACTTCAGGATGTTAAGTTCACTCACAAAGCTAATTAGGCTATTTTTGTGGTTT
The DNA here is from genome assembly GCA_026413445.1 of Dolichallabes microphthalmus. Taxonomy (NCBI): domain Eukaryota; kingdom Metazoa; phylum Chordata; class Actinopteri; order Siluriformes; family Clariidae; genus Dolichallabes; species Dolichallabes microphthalmus. Next base: position 7,842,182 of record JAOTQY010000048.1, read on the forward strand.
TTAGTGTGTGAATGAGTATTCGTGTGTGTGTGTCTGTGTGCGCCCTGCGATGGATAGGCGCCCTGTCCAGGGTGTACCCCTCCTCGTGAAAATGAGTAAGATGATTGTTCACCGAGTCGTGCCATTAAAATCATAGAGCTTCATAAGGAATGTAGTAGACAGATAAGATTCGCATGCAAAATGTATAACGCAGAACACACGCATGACATATTTTAAAAGGGTTTGTGAGCCAGCAGGATGATTTGAAGGAGTAAGCGAGTCCTGTGAGGGCATCATGATTTCGTATGTGCGGAATCTGTGATCTGTGTCTGCGGAAAGCAAATCAGAATGTGTGTGTTCAGAATTAATTAGCATATGGACATGCATTTATGTATACGCGCTAAAAGAATCTGTGTCAAAGCACAGACTGAAATCCGTTCATGGAGGCTCTCGGGTTCTGGCGGTAAAAATAACCCCATATGCAGGCAAATGATGGGTGTGCACACAGTGGAAAATCACAGGATATAATGATGATGTTAATCAGTATTAGAGCATCACCCATCATAATCGCAACAGTCCTTTTATCATAATTATGCACTGGTAAAAGACAGATTATGTGATCATTAGCGGTAAACATTTATATTCCAGTATGATGATGACTTCATGCATTGACATATATAGACGGATAGATTGCACTCCATGCTTCATAGGCATTCAGAGGCTTCGGCTAATGAAAGAGTGAAAGGAATTGCTTTTGTGACATCAGTCTGGAAGATAAAGTAGTAGTTGTTCCGCTATCTGATTCATTTCTTTTTTGTTTTGTATTCACAGTACGAACAGCACAGGAACAAGGTACGATTTTATCTGCTAAATGGATTCACTGAGGTGAATTAAATCCCTTTGAACTCCAGCATGTTATTTTGATTACCTGCCCTTAATGATTGCTATCACTACACAAGCGCACGGTATCATATTTGTTTGGACATTTATAACTCCCAGTATCTGACAAACACTTGTGTTTTTGTGAAGTTAATCTCAAGCAGTTCTCCTCTGTGCTTTCTAACTGAAAGTGTTTTAGAAACCCTGTAACGTTCCGAAACATTTGGATGTCTTCGTGTTTGTGTTGTACAGTTGTGGGACAGAGAGGGTTCCGCTGAAGATCATGACCCCAGTGGTCATTACAGTTTTTGTGCTAGCTCTCTACTTACACGCTCAGCAAGTGGAATCCACTGCCAGACTGGATTTCCTGTGGAAGTTACAGGTATGTTTCCAAATAAAGAATAAAAAAAATTATGTTTAATCCTGTTTGGAGTTCATTACGCCTGTTTCTCTGCCTTTCTTCAGGCCACAGAAGAAAAAGAAGAAATGGAAGAGCTTCAGGCGTACAATCGCCGTCTCCTACACAACATCCTCCCTAAAGATGTGGCCGCTCATTTCCTGGCTCGGGAGCGAAGAAACGACGAGCTCTACTACCAGTCATGCGAGTGTGTGGCCGTCATGTTCGCCTCTATCAGCAATTTCTCAGAGTTCTACGTCGAGCTGGAAGCCAACAACGAAGGCGTAGAGTGTCTGAGGCTTCTCAATGAGATCATTGCTGACTTTGATGAGGTAGAGCATCCAGATTTGGGCCGAGAAATAGGTAGAGTGTCCTATTTTACCCTTTTAAAGAAATTTTTCCTCGTAACAATACCTCCTGTCCTTCTCAGATCATCAGTGAGGACCAGTTTCGTCAGCTGGAGAAAATTAAGACTATCGGAAGCACGTATATGGCCGCGTCTGGCCTGAATGACTCCACCTACGATAAGGTCGGCCGCACGCACATCCGAGCTCTGGCTGACTACGCCATGCGTCTTATGGACCAGATGAAGTACATCAACGAGCACTCCTTTAATAACTTCAAAATGAAGATTGGTAAGGACCGGCAGGTGTGGTGGGTGAGGGTAAAGTTATCTTTGTAGGTTACAATTGATCTCTTGTTGTTGATTTAACATGAGTTTACGGTCATGATTATGGTTTGAGCTCCGGTTAATGTCTGTTTCTAGTTTTTTCATGTTCTCATACTGTAGCTTTCCTCCAAGGCTGAATCATTTGAAAAAAAACTCACACTGCAATTAGTTTAACACATTATGATTTAAACTGTGATGTGTAACGATTCCATGCAAACCTACAGTTTATACAGTATATCTCAGCTAACAGCAAATAATGGCGCAAATATTTATCCCCTTATTTAAAAAAGAAATATCTAAATTATTGACATGCATGCATCCATCTAGGAAACATTGTATTTATTCCCATTTTATACCTGTGCTCAGCATTCACACACTATGGCCAGTTTGGGAACACTACAGTACCACTAAGCCACGGCGCTACCAAATTATTGACATATAAAATTGGATTAATTCACAATGTGTATCTTCTATACCGCTTGATCCTACAGTATATTCAGGGTGGCAGGGACCTGGAGTCTATCCCAGGAGACTTGGGGCATGAGGCAGGGTGTACACCCTGGACAGGGTGCCAATCCATCGCAGGGCACACACACATACACACACTCAATCACACACTACGGGCAATTTGGGAACGCCAATTAGCCTAACCTGCATATCTTTGGACTGTGGCTGGAAATCGGAGTACCCGGAGGAAACTCACCAAGCACGGGGAGAACATACAAACTCCACGCCCACAAACTTAGCCAGGAATCGAACTCGGACCCTTGAGGTGCAAGGCGACAGTGCTAACCACTCCACCACCGTGCCGCCCCACAATGTGTATATTACTTTAAAATAAATTGTAGCCTTTTGCGGTTATATAATTGCACAGGTATATCAGGATTTCAATTTTAAAGTGATTAATTGTGGAGCACTAAATCTAAATTAAGCCTTAATTTAAATGTGTGTTAATGTGTGTGTGACATCCTTATGGACTGGTATTCTATACCGGGTTTATTACCACTTAGTGCCCAGTGTTCCCAGGAGAGGCTTTGGATATTCCTTGACCCTGACCATAGCATGTGTCCTATATATATAATATAAATGTTAGCGTTTTTTGTACTTTTTTTTTTTTTTTTTTTACTAAAAACGTGAAAGACTTTTATTTGGTATTTAAAATTTCTGCATGCACCTGTAGGGCTTAACATAGGACCAGTTGTGGCTGGAGTAATTGGCGCTCGTAAACCCCAGTACGACATTTGGGGCAACACAGTGAATGTAGCCAGTCGGATGGACAGCACAGGAGTTCCTGAAAGAATACAGGTCTGATGATTACTTGTACCCTTAAATCCCAATAGAAACTCCCCAGGGCTTGTCTATTACCATATTTTTTACATTTGTTTGACATTTGCTCTTTTTCTTACCAGGTTACGAGTGACCTCTACCAGGTCCTCCATTCCTATAACTATTCTCTGGAATGCAGAGGAGTTGTCAAAGTCAAAGGAAAGGGAGAAATGATGACATATTTCCTGAACGGTGGACCGAGCAGCAGTTAACAGAAACCTGTATCTTATAGCCATGACACACTTAAAACATACAGTGACTCGATGTGTTAATAGAAAGCAAGGTGCTGAGCATCGGGGTCTCTTTCCTCTGTTGATAGGGACAAAGGAATTGTTTAAAGATGGCCCTTGGAGCAATTTTGACCTTTCCAAATGTTAAAGCCTAAATAGAGGCTTTCCCTCTAGGATGAAGGTCAAGATGACCTCGAGAAGTGAAGGTACTGGAACGTCTGTCCATAACCACTGAAATCTCATCATTAGAAGAGACCAAAGAAAAGCGAAAGAATCTCAGAAATGCAATGCAGTTCACCTGTGCGGACTTTTCTCCTTGTGGGAGAGGGCGGAGACTCGGACCCGGACTAGAGGTCCTCCTGAGAATGACCAAACTGTCTGACGTCACTGAATTTGCAGAGATGTTTTGTTGTGTATATGATGCGTCTATGATCTTCGGGAAGCAATCTATGTTCTCCTTATCCTCAAACACTGTTGAGCTAAAAATGCTGAGGCAACAACAGCATATTCAACATCTGTGATGGAGACCAGGAAGGAGAACTGACAGTGTTCTGCGTCTGGCTACTTCAGAATGAGAACGCTCTGTTTTGGCTGTTTGTTGAGACACACACACACACACACACACACACACACACACACACATAAATGTAGACAGAGAAGTGTTTCTCACAAAAGAAAATGCACACCCACTTGCTGAACTGAAGACACTCTGGAGGATAGAAATAACGGTCAATCCTGTGTTTATTTTGTATCTTTGAGATTTTGTATTTTGTCTCAAAAACCAAACCTTATCAAAGCTATTTTAGATTCTATATTTTGTACATTAATATATTAGAGCGATGTCTATAAACAGAGGTGTGTATTCAGATGTATATATCTAAAGAAAATCGCAACAATCATGTATATTTTAATGGGAAAGTACATTTTCTTTCACCTTTGCTCTCCCTTTGCATTGAAGCTCTTTCAGGTTCATGGAAAATACTTTAAAAAGAGAGAAGGAGAAATAGTGTCTTTTATCCTTCAGTGTGTTTTACAGTAGAAAAAAAAAACGCAAGAGTTTTCCACAGTCAACATTATTGAAGCTAATGAACCATTGTTGAAGCAGTACAGATCAGATCTTGCACCCTGCAGGAGTGTGTGTGTTACACGGGGCTGCACTAGACGCCCCACATCTCTTTGGCCATTTTATTTGCACTGCACCTTTGCCTTTCTTAGTGTGTCATACACTGCTTCCCCCTCCCAGCTCAATCAGATGGTACGACCCAATGAATGTTCTATTTCTCCAGTGAGGCCTTCATATGTACAGAACACTGAGTGACCACTAAACATCAGTGCCATGCTCGCTCATCAGGGGTCCTTCAGGCTTATCTTTAACTCTTCTGTCCGAAGGGTTCTTCAGCGTCTTTTTGCCAAGTACAAGCACCAAATTATCCAGTTTCTTATGTTAAGCAAAGAAAGTTGATAACAATCTTTTAAGATTTGTCTGTTACAGCATGTGCACTCTCAGGTTTTGACCTGGAAGAACCGTATACTGTATGGAAATAGAATTTTGTTAAAAATTTTTTTTCCTTTTGACATTGTCACAACTGTAACTACTGTGTGGGACATCAAGAATTAATTTCTCTTTCCAGGGGGATAAATAGCAGTGCCATATATTTAGTCACTTTGTGAACACCCAAAAAAAAAAGTTACAGTGATGTCAGCATTGTATGTCTTGGTATTTTCGGTTTTATTTTGGGCAGTTGACTTTGTGTCCTGTTCAATGCAGGTTCAGTTCACTTAACCCTCCTGTTATGTTCAGTTTGCAGGTCTGATTGTCCTGAATTACATGAAATGACCAAAATAATTTGTCATTAAAAATTGCAAAGATTTTTTTTCATAATCTTTTTTTTCTTCTTCTTTTTTTTCAGACCATCAGTGATCCCTAATAATTAAAAACCACAAATTAATTAGCAAAATATATGAACAACTATGAACTATGCTACTCTGAGTGTCTAGCAACATGTGGCACGTGTGTGAGTCAATATGTTTGTGAGAGAGACGGACACACTCAACGACTCAACAGCGGTGTGCCTCACTATCCTTTCCCCTCACTTCCTCTCCCTGCTCTCTTACGGTCACATGTTCTTCTTCCACAGAGATTCCTATAGTTGCTGTAATATTTTCCATGACAGTTGAATAGTGTGACGGGGTGAGCTGGACAAAGTGTTTTGGAGGATGAAATGAATAATTATGGTAGAACAAGATTTTGTTTTAAATGTATTTATTTTTAAACAGGTTTTCTATTTCCAATGCTTCCATGTTTTACATTCTTTAATTCCTCACAAATGTAATCAGGTCAATCTAACCTGCAACATAATAAGAGGGTTAAACAGACTCGATAATTACAGTATGATCAATTGTACGCTGTATAACCTGAGGCTGTCTGTTCTTTAAGGACATGGTCATTTTTAATAATGGATATTGCTGAACTGCAGAATTCAGAGCTAATTTACGGTCTGTTTTTCCTTATCTGTGATGTCAAAACAAACACTATACCCCCTTTTTTTTTTTACATCCAAATAAATCACTTCAATGTTTATATATTCTGGAAATAAATTAGGTCATCAGTGCTTATGCTCAGTTTTGGACTGGACAAGCATTTAATTGATCAAATTGAATTTAGAACACACACACACACGGATGTTGCATAAACCATCCAAAGGGTGGCAGCAGTACCATCTCTTAGCTTTGCATCAGCCGTTCATTCATTCCGTTCGGTTCATTGCGTAACAATACAGTGCATATCATCACCAAACTTGTATGACGGATATAATAGGCTTATAATATCCATTATATAATTGTACAATTAAGCGAAAGAGCGATATCACAACATCCTGGGCTTCACTGTGACCAGCAGTGGCATTCTTTGATCATACTAGCATATTGGATAAAAAAATTCCTAAATATATTTAAACAGCATACGGAATAAAAAAACTGATTTGAAAGTCATTGCTCGATTCACACTAGTCTAGTGTAATTAAACCAGTGCCATTACAAAACCTTTTAAGTTTCTGCACTGAAGAAAACAGCTTTGTGCTGTGCATGAAAGGAGCAGGTCACTGGGATTTAAATACACTCAGGCATCCTTCCATAGGGAAAACCACTTCTCCAAGTGAGCATGTTTCTTGTGTCATTGAAAATGATTTTTTATTTTTTATTTCAAAATAATTATACAAAGAAAATTGAGATTTAGGAATCGCTTACATGGAATAACTGAGGTAATCATCTAAAATTACAGAAGCATGAATAAGGACAAGTTTTCCAATTTGTATGCCTGTGCCATTTCAGTCTGTCTTGTCCCCCTGCCCATCCGAGACTCTCATTGGCGCTATAGCTCGAGAACAAGAGGTTTAATGTTTTAATGCATTAATACGAAATTATCATCAACAATGAGGATCAATATGAAGGTCATAACAATGTGTGAGAGTGTTTCCTTACTAGCTTCCTTCCTGTGTGTCATACAGAAATGTTAATTACACAATCATATCAAGGCTCTTTTATTTTCAGCCCCTCAAGTCCATCTGTCCATCCAAGGTCCTCGGTAGCATGATATCTGATCCAGAAGTGCTTGAATATTTGTTATAGGAATTATATTAAAATAATCAGTGTAACTAGCAGATAAACCGATCCAAATTTGGAATTGATCCCTATGGGGTCAAGGTCACAACAAGCACAAATGTCTGAAATTGTTTTTCTTTAGCGTCTTCTCTATTGGAAGTATATTTTAGGTACATTTATATTAAGAGCACTGGACTTGGCGGTGGAGGCATCACCATCACTGGTATTGAGTTCTGCTTCTTTTCCAAAAAACTTATGATTTAGCAAATACACATTTTTAATCATTTCAAAGAAATAAATTTGCAGCAATAATTAATCAAATTCCTTCAAACGATTTCATACTTAAAAAAATAAAATAAGAAAAGAACGTATGAATAGAAGTTGTTTCTTCTTTAATAGCCAATAAACAGTGTAGCATTTAGCATTTCTTAAATCAGGGGGCACTGTGGCTCCGTGGTTAGTGCTGTTGCCTTGTACTTCCAGTTGGGTGGTCTTAATCTTTCCTCCAGTCTGGGTGTGTGTAGTTGCATGTTCTCCCCATGCTGTGTGGGCTTTCTCTGGCTACTCCGGTTTCCCCACAGTCCAAAAATGTGTTAAACTATTTGGTGTTTAATGTAGTTGCCAACAGTGTAGGACTGTGTGTGTACATGTGAGCGTGCATCCTGAGATGGGCTGGCACCTCATCCAGATTGTAACCTGCCCTGTGCCCTGAGCCACCTGTGACATTTGTTTTAGGAACAAATTAGGAAAATTCATGACTTTTAAACAAGTAGGTTACTTAAGACTTCTCTATGCATTTTCGACCTCATAACACATAATTATTGAAGGGATTTATTTATGGTCATACTATCTGGTTTGACCCAAATGAGGATGTGATTCCTTTTGAGTCTGGTTCCTCTCCAGGTTTATTCATCATCTCAGGGAGTTTTAGACAGTCAAGTAACTAAACAACAACCCTTAATGATTCTAGATTTAAAGTAGTGTAGTTTAAAGTGTGTGCCATATGTTTTTTGAAGCCCCTATAGACTCCCTTAAAATCTCCACAAAGTTTATGAAGCAGAAGTAAGAAATTAGTTCACTTGTCAACTGTCACTTAGCCAAAGAAAAAGATGTTGGAGTCCTTGCAATTATGGGCACATTGCTGTTTAGCCTGCATTTGTGTATAAATGGGCCATAATTTGCAGAACTGCAAGCTGTGCCAGTCAGTGTTTCACCTGTGTCAGTGCAGTCAGCATGACGAAAGCAAACCTGGTACATTAGGCTCATTAGTCACACTGCTCTGGAGGAAATGGCCCGTTCTAAAAATGCAGAACAACTCAACACCGTAATAACCTCTTCTCCGTGTGATTACAGAGTGCGATAGAAAAGGATTGCAATTATATAAAGCGAGTATTGAAAGCTGCAGTAATCTATTAAGCATTCACTTTTGATCGAGTACATATGTTGTAGAACCGCTGAAGAATTTATATTGGAAACCTTCATGAAAAGCACTGATAGGCTCATGTTTGTCATCATGCTCTGACATGTTCTCAACAGAAGGGAACTAGAGGCTTGTCAGAATTAGGAACAATCTGAAGAGATAAAGGTACACTGGCATTCAGGAGAACTTATTTGAGTGGTTAAATGTCCACCTTCCTACCTGAGAATGACTCAACACACAAAATTCAATCCAGGAGTGGCTTCAGGACAAAGCCAGATAATAAATTACCTAAATCAACCTGGACTTAAAATGGCAGCAGAGAGATAATCCCAAATTCAGATCTTCAGAGGTTCTGCAAAGTGATGAGAGAAGGTATGTCTAAAGCCATGTGTGTGCCAAGCTTGTGGTATCACAGCCAAGGGGAGAGTGGGTGGCGAAAGAGGAAAAAGGAAAGAAAGAAACAAGAAAAAGTAAGAAAGAACAGAGGGAAATAAAAAGGAAAAAAATAAGAAAAGAAATTGAAAATAGAAGAAAGAAGTAAAAGAAAGTAAAGAAAGGTCTAATGTATAATCATCTTAAGCCATTTGAGAACTTGATATAAATATAAAACAAGGGCATTGGTGGCTCAGTGGTAGGTTTCTCGCCTGCCATGCGGAAGGCCCTGGGTTCACTGGTCCTAAGCCCCGATAAAATGGGAGGGGTCTGCTGTGCCGACCGCCTTGCCAGAAGCAGCCGAAAGCCCAACAACATAAATCTAAAGCAAAAGAGAATTTCCCTCTAAAAATCCCTCTAAAAATACAGAACAATAAAGATGATAGCTTTTATGCATGTAAGCATGAACTGGGATAGCTTTTATTTAAAAATCTACAGTAATCAAGTTGTCAAACATTCATGTTAGATGTGTATTTTAAATAACCTCCCAAAATACATAACCAAACCCTTTTCATACAGCTTTATGTTCAAGCAGCCAAAATCATCAACGTGCTAGTACTGAATATTCCACATACTCGTAAATAAATAGTCACACTACATGCAGGATTTGCGAATTTATTTGACAGTTGAGATTATTCTACAAAATTATGCAAGATCTTCCGGTCATAAATTATGCCCTTGTTGTTCAAATTGCCACAATCTATAGTTTTTCCTAGTCACAAGGAACTACTAGCCAGAAGTAGAAACCAGAAAAAGGTGTTTGATAAAGTGCTGTACCTGAACAATGATAAGCAGGATGTTGCAGTTAGAAACTGCATCAGAGTGAAGAATGTAATTTTCTGGCCTGATCACCAGTGGTATGTGTGTTTAAAAACATCTATTTATCACTATAGAATATAGTGGAGGATAATGAACACTCTGAGACTTTGTGCCTCGTAATTCACAGGAACTTTTGAAGATTGGTGAAATCACCGGATTTACCAAATGCCAAGGCTTTTTTTTTTTTTTTAATCCAAAACACTCTTTCTTCTTCCAGGATCAAGACACACATACATCCAAATCATTAAAGAAATTGTTGTAAGAACAAACAAAACTGTGATTTGCATTGATTGTCTTTCTGGATTTGAACCCAATTGAGCTCCTGTGTAATACTGAACAGTGATCAGTGCTTAACCTTAATCTCTCCATGGATTACAGCAACACATGGGTTATGGCCTGGAATTGGAATTGTTAAAGGCCTTGTGAGTGCAAGTGCTATGTAGATGAACCCAACATACTGACAACTTGGTGTAATTTCTAGCCCCAACATGAAATAGGATTTTTTTTCTCATGTTTATAATAATGAACTTCAAAAAAGTGTTTTTAGGTGAATTGATGCTATTCTGCATACAAAAGAGAGCAGATGTAAGTAGCAGGCCATTCACCATTTTGTTTAAAACAAAACATTAATTTGAATCCCTTAATAAGTCAAAGATGTGTATAGCTCTATAGCTACTGGACAATAAGACTGAAAACACTGAGTCTGATATAATAATGACATTAGTATTTAACCTTTGGTGAAGGTCCCTTGGCACAGATTCAAAAACACATCATCGGTCAGCGCTGTTTTCTTTAGCACGATCTACAAGCAGGCGCATAAATATAACAGGAAGCATTCATTCAGTTGTCAGGGTTTAGTTTGCTGGTGCCTGCTGGGAGCTGAAAAAGAGCTAAAAGCCTCTGGTGGTAAACAGAAGTCTATATATCAGCAGGCCACTCCTCTGCCATGAAAGAGCCAAAGGAGAGCTGAATCCATCAGAAACCAGACAAAGCTGCAGGCAGCACAGAGACTACTGAGACAACTGCACACATCATCCTCATGACAACACACCAGGTCTGAATGCACTTTAAGGGCAATGCAGTTTGATAACAGCAACCTCAAAATAGATAAACTCTTATCTGTTGCCTATGTTGAAATTATTTTGTAAAATACTTTGTTGAGGAAAAAAAAAGATTAGAAGGTTGTGGCTGAGTTGTTCTAAATCACTGTGGTAATGGTACATCTGTAATATGAACTAAAAAGTCTTGCATATTTGGTATAATCTATGATCACACAATTTATTTTTTAAAATAATATCCATGAACCAAAAATATAAAGAAATGACTTATTTGCATCCTTTTGAAAATCAGTATAGATGTTTTTTTTTTTTTTTTTTTTTTAACAAATTTCCCACAAAATGCAAAACCAGTGAACATATACAGTAATACTATAACTAGAGTAATTAAACTGTTATTGGATCCTGAGCTGTTGACTCTACATTCAGTCTGTTGGATGATCAATGACTCACATAATCCAAACAATCCAGGGCCAACACCTCGTATATCAGCATCATTCAGTCTTCTGGTAACTTTGGGGAAAGTTTTATGTGTGTGTGTGAGAGAATGCGTGTGTGTATGCGCAGATGTTCATACATTGTAGTCAGGGGCTTTGCCCTGCGGCTGCCTTAGGTGGATCTGCAGAGTGATGAAAGCCCCGACTGTGACGTGGAACAGGATCTGCCACGTGTTGCGCAGTTCATACAGGTACATGTTGCTCAGGCAGATGAGAGAAAAGGCCAGGAATGATTTGATGTTCCTCCACACCGCGAAGTACGCGAATAAGTAACACTGCACAATGGAGACAGAGATCGCTTTGTCACTTTGTGCAGCTCAAACATTTTCACAACACAACACACTGTTAAATCATTTCTGCAAATTTACTGGAATGCAAGATAAAGATGAGCATTTATTTATTAACGTCTTACATACAAAAATATGAGAAAAATCTAATCAGGTTACATTCTTTAAAAAATATTTGTAAAAATACACCATGTGGCCAAAATATTGTGGACACCGGACTTTCACATCCATATGTGAGCCTTCCACAAAATGATGCCACAATGCTGTGGCATTACACTTTCCCTTTAATGAGACAAAGAGGCTAAAAACATGTTCCATAATGACAGCATAACTCCCCTGTATACAACCTGAGGTCCAGGGCCTGTTCAGATTTGTGTGAACAAACATGAGTAGCCTGCACGAAACCCTGACCTTACTGTAATCCCACTGAACACGTTTAGAGTGACCTGGGAAACCGCCTGTGAATCAGGTCTTCTTTCCCAACCATTTGTTCGATAAGCACATAAGCATGTGATGGTCAGGTGAACACACACTTCTGTCCACAAGCTGTAATTTTATTGAAATAAAATAAAATAAAAACCAACCCACACCATAGCATCAGCAGAAAGTTAAGGGTCAGTGCACTTTCTTGCCTTCTGCATTTCACTTCAGTCTATCAACCCTTTGAAATGATAAGTGTCTCCATCTTCCCTGAGAACAACGTTAATTGTTTAATTTTAGGTTGAGTCCTTGTCCAAGTCCTTGCCACCTGCATGTAAATGCTTAACATTTTTAAAAGTTGTACTTTTACTTGGTTCGCTCTCTTGCTAAAATGTTTTTGCTGGAATAGTGTGAATGGCTTTTGAATGGCACTGGACTATTTGAGTAACATCAGCACTGATGCTGCCTTTTTTCCCCCCTACGAACAGGGCTACATCAGCTCCCCTCCTCTCCATGCTAAAGGAAATGAATGCTGTAAGTCACTCGAGCGCTTGATGGATGACTCCAACTTACCTGATATAGACAGGCAGCCGTTCCCAGGAAGAAGGCAATTACATAATTAAAGTCTTCGTCCTCGTTCTGCGGATAGAGCAGAAAAAAAGGAGAAAGTGTACCGCATTAAGGACCGATCCAGCATGAACTAATTGCACAGAGAAATTCTTTGTTAGATTAATTAAGCTGCTGTAGATGGCTAGCAGGAGCTAAGAGGGGGAACTATTGAATCAAAATTGCTGTTACCTAACGGCTTAAATATAATTCCTGTCTAATATCAAATGTGGGCATAAGGAAAGTTTACCTGCATTATGCTCTCTATGGCATGGACTCCACGTAGTAAGTTGAGTGCACCGCATAGAATGCTCAGGACACATGCCACTATGCCTGGCAAGGTGACAGGCTCCAACATTTGATTAGGAGCTACAAATGGAAAACAAATTAAATATATTAGAATCCTGTACCAAAAAAGACAAAAATAACCAAAATAAACAATTCTTTTTTTTTATTTTAAGTCTGCTGATCTTGAAAATATCTTGTGAACATATGAATAAGAAATAAACTATTTACTGAAGAAATGCTTTTGCTTTTCAATTTCACTGATCAGATGTTACATTTGAAATGCCAAACCTAAAACACAAATTCAACTGTAAGACAATACACCACCATCTTGTCACATTACAGATAGATTAGCTTTGTAGTATTCCTAAAATGTTCTTGTCGAGGTGGAGTAATCAGAGAGAATCACACTGTCATGACCACTGCATGGCACGATAAAACAAATAGAATGAAACATGAAACAAATAATGAGCTGAACATGTTTTTATATTTTCAATAACTGTAAGGTCACGTAAGGTGGTTACGTAACACGGTCAGTACCTATGCCTTTATATTTGGGAGCAGTGCTGTGGGAGAAGCCGTTAATCGAGCTCAGGTCTTCAGGAGAGAGCTGGTACGGGGGCCGCAGCTTGATCTCTGTCTGCATGTCAGCCAGATTAATCTTTGTGGAAAGAGAACGTGGACTGTTGTATCGCTGCTTGGTTTTCTGAATGAAGGTGTCTAGGACAAATACCAAAGTCAAACACAGCGGAAATATATTTGCAATCTGTATAAAATATTTTATCAAATGATTTTATCGTAATAAGTAAAATAATTAAATTTTCCTATTAATGATACATGAATCTAAACTTCTTCCCACACTATAAAGAATTACACACTTAAACTTTATTACTCAACAAAAACTGACAGCTACGTAAAATATGAAAAAGAAAAGGAAAAAAAAAAGAAGATAGATGCTTTCATAGTTTGTTACAGATATATAAGAATCGAATAAACCTTTTACTTTAACATATTGCTTCAGAGCCCCACCCAATGCCCAATGATTGTCTGCACTCTTGTTGTGGCTCATCTGCTTATTTGCTGATATTTTTAAAAAAAATGTTGTTTCACAGTTGCCTTTTAATCTACGGAAGCACATTGCATTCACACAATAAAAAAAATTCACGGGACTTATGTCATAATTATGACTTACTCTCTCATAATTATGACTTAATATCTCATAATTTTGAGATACTGATGTCATAATTATGACTTATTATCTCATAATTATGAGATAAGGGGAAGCAGTTTGTGGCAGGGGGCATTTTTGCGCTTGATATCGGAAACGAAAGTTACTGCATCCTTTTGCTCGGAAGCGAGGATCCAGAATTTTAAGCAGGTGCCAGATAGTTCTC
>JAOTQY010000048.1:7859525-7871536 GCA_026413445.1 Dolichallabes microphthalmus
TTTATTCTTTAAATAGTTCCTGCAGTAACCATAAAATCTGAACATCCGCTCACTATGCACTACCAGGATTCACTTTGGGTCTGCACTGTACTGGCTCATGGCCATTTGATATTTAAGTGGAAGTATGGAAATTGATAAATCAGGCATAAACAGGAACAAAAATACATCATCTAAGTTAGGGCTTAATTTATCCTTCACTTCTAAATTACAATTTTGGCATCTTTCACCCCCCCCCCCTCACTACTGACAATCAATCACACATAACAATACAAGGAACAAAGATGCCATTAGCTTCAACACAAGTTCTTATAAGCTCTGTTGTATTTTGGCCCCACCAAATCTCTGAAATAGTCCTTGGTACACTGCACCACTTGAATAAAACTTATTCAAACATTTAAGGCCACAAATTTGAGCTACATTTTCCATTTTCTTCGTTCTAGTCCGGGATGTCACATTTTTGTACAAAAATATTAAATCGTGATTGTATACATTATGGGTGATCTTTACAAAGGTAGGGAATGTCAAGGGAGACAATCAGTGTCAAGGAGAGGTTTTGGTGTCTTAAAGCAATCGAAGTCGAGTCCGCGTAACCCAGGAGCCAGCGATCATGAAGAGCTGTAGAGTGAATGTTCAGTATTGCATAGATTTAAGATGTAGTTTGATTAACTGTCACAGTATTTGAGAACAATTGTCTTTGTCACAAAAATGTCTATGAAAGAAAAAAGAAAAAGAAAAAAAAAGAAAGAAACAAAGCCAAGTTTCGAGTGGTCGTGTGGCTGAACATTGGTATTACAAACATAAGGCTGTATAAAAATATCCTCTCTTTAAGCTGAGGTTTTCACATGTGTGGCATCAGTGCTAGAAGGTCCCTGCCCCATCACAGTGCAATGACAGGCTCCTCCTCTGTTTATAACCACACCCACATCTTTTAGAGCTCCTCTTTTCGCTTTCCCACCTTCTCTTGGTCTCGTCCTCTTAGGCTTCGCATGAAACCGGTAAAGCCAGCTTCCTAGAGTGTGTAGCATGTGCATGGATAAAACATAATTTTTTATTAATTCCATTTGAGTTGAACATGAACGATTGCATCTATTCACATATATACAATTAAACAACTCACCCCTCGCTCTCCATTGTATTTTTCACTGAATTTGCCATAATTGTAGTAGTTGAAGGTTGGATAGCCTTCTACACCCTCCTGCTTACAGAGCTCATGGTTCTGGCCTTTGGTGCAATCTACGGCAGCATACACAATCTAAATAGTGACATTATAAATAAGAATTAAAATGGTGCAACTGAAACCTTTTCTGAACACTGTTACACGAGAAGCAGGTCGTAGAATAATAAGTGTAATAATACTTTGTTATTGGAGAAACATAAGCAATAATTTGTCTTGGCTGCATTGAATAAGGCATAAGCGAGTTTTATTTTTCTAAGCAAGTGAAAGTTTAAATTGGTCAGCCAGAAAGCATGCAAGACAAAGCCTGGGGCAGAGTTATTAAATTTTTATAGTCATAACAAGCAGATCTGACAGGGTGAAATCCCCAGTGTCTTAATAATATAAATCAGGCTGCCGAAATCACAACATGTGCATCCTTATTTCAGAAAATGAATGCACTGATGGGCACTGATACTAAAATTGCTTTTACATATGCAAATTCAGATGGGAACTGATAAAAAAAAACAAAAAAAACAGGTTATAATGGTCATATGAGGCACTCAGACATGGATTCATTATTGTAAAAAAGGGATGAATGTTCCTTCCTACAGTAAGTATGCATACTTGGTGAAAGCCTTATACTCCATTTAGACACATTTTTTAGAAGGAGGGTCAAGCACAATCAAGCAGTGCAAGTTATACTGCTCAATAACACTCTTAACTGATTACCTGTCAACTGTTGTGGCTATTGCATGAGGATATCATAATCATTCAGTAGTATTGATAAGACTGTTTCTGTTTCAAATATTGTCAGACAATCCTGGAATCGATCCCCAAACACTTGCTTTCAGATTATGTGGATAAGAGCAGCAACAGAACCGTTCTTCGAAAGAAAACTTGCATCATGTACTGGCAATGGTTTCATCAGGTGGCCCTGGCTAGAAAAATCATTAATGAAGGATCTTGTTATCCACATCAGGCACTAATAATGAACTTTAAAAAAAAAAAAAAAAAAAAAAAAAACAAGAGCCATAGTATACGGCTAATTAAACAAGCTGATGTGGCTTAGTATACAGCAGGTTCATTACTATTGCAACAAAGAGCCTTTGAAATAAGTAAGCCACAGACCTTTTGTGTTTGCTCATATTCAGTTCAATCAGTGAATGAAAATCAAGGAACTAACAAAGCTTTACTCATTAAATTCAGGGTTTTTTTTCCCTCCACTGTAGGAGTCCATGTTTAACTGGGCCACTTACACTTGTTTGCTTGCTATAAACAACACAATATACCATCAGAGTACACTGAGATGCTGCATTATAAATCAGGAGAATGGAAAGTCAGGCACTTGGTTGTTATCTACACACTTGCCACACATACTAATGCACAGTCTAACAGAGACACAGGCCGCCCTAAATGATAAAGGATGAACTCTGGGGGAAAGAAAAAAAAAAAAAACACAAACAAAGTCTATATGGAAGCAAACAAAGTAGGAACCAGCGTCTTTCAAACACACTTCAGTCATTATTCTAGATTTAATTAAGACAATTTAATTAAATCCTACTCCTGTGTGATCAAGAGTCCTCCTGGTGCTCTGTCACAGGATCCAGCTCTATTAATAAAGAAACGGTCTTGGACCTTTTTCACGTTAATCAACTGACTGCCAAATCAACTCACCAGACATACGTGTCATCCATTTCAACTCATCAGAACACCAGCAGATGGAGCTTTTTCTATACATTTCCTGTCCATGGGCACAAACCTTCACATAAATACTGTTTCCTACAG
Source organism: Dolichallabes microphthalmus (assembly GCA_026413445.1). Lineage (NCBI taxonomy): Eukaryota > Metazoa > Chordata > Actinopteri > Siluriformes > Clariidae > Dolichallabes > Dolichallabes microphthalmus. The sequence goes on from JAOTQY010000048.1 coordinate 7,862,467, forward strand.
GACTCACAATAGGAGTGAGGCCAATCAGGGCGTCAAAGGGAATTCAGAGTGAAAGCAGCCGGCTTTCTTGGCAAAGCGACTTTCCAAGTCATACTCATTCGAATAATGATTGTGTCCAAATTTAGGAGCCATCAGAAGGTTAAAGAAGGCTGACATCATGCGTAATGCATTTCAATCTATTGCTAGGAACAATTTAACATCTTGGGTTGGTGACTTGTGATGAACGACGTTAGGAGAGTCACAAATTATTCTCGGAGGCATTTCAGGGGTGGGTCAGCTATTTGGAAGAAAGAATTATACTGTTGGACAGTGAAAAGAGAAAGAATGAAAATGAAACAGAACTGAAAATGGCTTCATGTGGAAAGCATTAAAGAACTCAGTAGGGAGTTGAAAAGTTAGAATACCTGCACTGTGCCAGAAATATTCGAGAAGATAAACATATGAAAAGCAAACGTCTATTCACATACTGTATACTGCATATGTTACTGATCTGAAACTATACGAAACTGAGAGTTAAAAGGCTGCATGAAAATGTGAAATAAGGGGGGTAAGAGACAAGAGATGAGAAAAAATTCTGACAAATTCTAAGCCATTAAAAATGGACTGTGTCTGATGATGGCACCTGATGAAAAAAAAAAAGGCAGGAATGAAAAGTAGAATGATAAGCTGATAAGGAAAATTCTCTTTCATGAGGTTGTGCCTCACCTTGCGGTCCTCTTTGAACGTCTCAGCAGCTGTAATGAAGTGCGGGACGGCATTCTTACAGTGCGGGCACCCTGCAGAGAAAAGCATGTCATCATTTCATCTCAGCCAAATGAGCTGAATGTCATCTGAGCCAGATGACATTACAGCGGAAATGTTACAGAGAAAATGTTGTGATGCTTTCTATCAAAGCAAAGGCTGTAAATAGCAGAGAGTGCGAGAACAGCGATGAAGTACAGAATGTAAAAAACACAAGGACAAATAGGCTTTTCAAGAGATCAGCAACGTGCTCAAAAAACTCTCGAGCCCTGAAATATTCATATCACCTTTTCTCATGTTTTACTAGCACTTATGACAGGCATTATTTATTGCTTATATCTGCGCTACTACAGAAAAACTTATACACCTTCACATGACATGGCTGATTTTTTTTAGCATGCCCTATATACTGTAAGCAATAAAACAAAACAGGGACTTTTATTATAGGAAAATAATTGAATACTGGGTTATATTACATCATTAAAGCCGCAAAGTTGTTGTAGCGTACATTATAGCAGCTACAAACAGGCACTGATCTGAAATCAATCAAGTCTGGAGCGTAAGTTACGAGCTGCACTTTAAATAACATATCGTGTACATTCTCTCTAAGATGAGAAATCTTTAACAGGTACAGTATAATGCTGGCTATAACTGCTGATTGGAGACTCCTTGCCTAAGACCCTGTAGCAGCAATGGGCTTCGAGCTTGCGAACTCCCAACAATAGGGTGAACGCTCTCCTGTTACCCCGCTCAGGAACCCCTCAAAATATCTGTATTTATTTTATTATTGTATGACATCTGCCATAAAAGTCTTTGTGTTTTAGCTGTGACTATAGAAATAAGAATAGAGCTCATTAGCAAAGATTAGAAGAAATTTGAATTAGTATAAATGGCATTAGCTACCACTTTAATCGGAGTTTTCAAATGAAAGCCATTAGAGTAAAGAAGTCCAGTTTCACAAACCAGTGCACTTAAACAGCACCTGAGGGTAAACTAATGATGCTTGGAGTCCCAGACAAAGGCCTGCTTGTGTGCATAACACAGCTCCTAATTTCAGAAGCACAACATCCATTAGAATAATGAAGCATAAATTTGCTGACCCTCTGATCGGCTCATGCAGCTATTACACTCGAAGCATAGAAAGTTTTCGAACCTCCAGACCTGTGTGAGGTCTATTTGACCCTGCATTTCATCCATATAACCCGCTTCCCAAACAAGAATCTGGAGAGCAAGCAAAAGCTGCACTTTAAATAGCATACTGTACAAACACTTAAAAAATGCACGCTTGTGCCTAATGAATTCACACTAATAAGGCTATTCAGGATTGTACAGTAAGAATGGCTTACTGTCTCTGCCTAATCATGCATATCTATGCCTTTTTTGTACGGCAGAAGGTAGTATCATTAGATTATTACAATTATCACTTTACAATTAGTATACAATAAAGCAAATAATCTCAACCACGATTTGTGCTATTAAGCAATCATTCTAAATTCCACACAAATGTATATCGAAAAATAATATTTTTGCCAACACTGATGCTCGTTAAGGACTACGATTCGGAAGTTGTCCCTGTTGGGCCCTTGAGCAAGGCCCTTAATCCCCAACTGCTCAGATGTATAATGAAATAAAAATGTAAGTTGCTCTAGATAAGGGCGTCTTCCAAATGCCTAAATGTGAAATGTACTGTACACTGCCTGGTCAAAAACAACATCGCCATTTCAGAAGGGTTAAATCATTGGGCTTCATCAAGCAAAGAAAACAACTAAGGAGATTTGAAATAACTGGAACTGGATTAAGAACACATTATGAGAATCTGGGAGGATAGTGCTGGACTGGCAACTTTGTTTAAGAAATGGAAAATCTTGAACGGAGAACACTTAAGCCCTTGGTGAAAAAAAAACAAAAAAAAAACATAGTTATCTTTAATAGTGAAATTGAGAGCATTTCCATATGCACACAGTGTGAGGGGAACGCTAACAGACTGCTCTGTGGCCATAAGAAAACCACTGGTTACTGAGGCTAATCAAAAAAACAAGGCTTCAATTTGCTAGGGAGCATAAAGATTAGACTTGGGAGCAATAAAAAAAAAAAAAAGGTCATGTTCAGATTGAGCCTATTCCAGAGCGATCAGTACATCAGGGTAAGAAGGGAAGCACAAGAAACAGTGCACACATCATGCACAGGGTCCTCTAGACAAGCCCCGGGAGGCAATAGCACTATTCGGACGGGACTAGTTTTCCAAACGACGTTTGAGTTTGAATTTTGTTTCAGACGACGTCTGTCAGTTCATGTCTGCATTCGGACGGGACTAACATCTCCGTGTTTATTACGGAGGTAGGAGTGTCTGTGTTTTACATGTGGGTGTTGCACAAGACCACATGTCCACATCTACATCCATTATTGGTGCACAAACTTGAATACTGCTTAGTAATTTTAAACGTCCTCAAAATTCCAAAACCCAAATAGAACAAGGGACAGGTAACATGAAAGAATAATGTTTGCTTCAATATACACCATACATCATTCTGTACAGTTATTAGTGAGGTTATAGAGCACCCTTTAGAAGATAAGCACAAATATCTTGTGCTGTTGTAAAACAAATGCAGGGTTCCGGGGAAGAGAAGCATTTAATTCAATAGAGGCGCGTTTGTAAATTAACTAACCGTCTGAAGGCATTCATGTTTTTCTATTTTAAGAAACCGCTTAATCACCCAAATCCCTTAATAGACTGATGTTACACTAAATATTACACAAATCCAAGCAAACGAACAGAAAGTGCTGTTTTTGTAGGCAAAGTGAAAGCTCTCGGTTAAATCTTTGAAGGTTCTATCAAAGAAAGCTGAAGGAATAATTTGTAGGGGCGCTGTATGAAAATGCTGCTGTAGCACACATGCTCATTTATTTCCTTTTGTTTCTTTCTGTTTTTCATAAGTATTTAGCACAATTACCTAAGTAACGATGTTAGAATGAAATCAAAGCTCATGCTGTGAAGTGCGTCACTATAATAACTGTCTGAGGGTACAATAACCTGCTGCTAGGCTTTTTTTTTTTTTTTTACAAGCATCCTATGATTATATGAACAAGTAATAAGTATAAGATAAGCTAATTAGGGCTGTGCCAAAAAACAAAGGCGACAGAGTTTTTTTTTAAAAAGCATGCAGTTTAAAATGCTTTGCATATAATAATAATAATAATAATAATAATAATAATAATAGCTATTTGGCCTTTTTCTAATGCCTCAGATGCACATTTTACTTTTAACTGACGCTTCCACAGTTGTTTTGATCTTAAACATTCAATTCATCCTAGAGCCACTGTAGCATCATCAGCATCGACATTAGCAAAGCAGACGACTTACATGGAGCGTAGAACATGATCAGGGCATGCTTCTTCTTCTTGAGAGCTTCCCTGAAGTCCTCAGCCCCAAGGTGACTCACGCTAGATGGTTTCTCCTCCCATGACTGCTCAGGAGGAGGGGGTGCCTGGGGACTGAAAGAAACACCCGGGGGGGGAATGAATCAGAATTAAGAATTAAGAGTGCAAATTAATATGGCCATATTTTTTTAAACACTCACTTTATATGAAATATCAGTGATCAAACCTGCACAGAGTATTGTGAATTATAAGGAGAACCACAAATGTATATTACGGTATATGGCCAAAAGTTGGTGGACACCTGACCATCACACACCCATGATGCATATACATGTTGAATATCCAGTTCCTACTTTAGTTCCTTCTTTGCTGGAACCTCTATTCTAAGGGAAAGCTTGCTGGTGGGGTTGTTCCACAGGGTACTTGGAGTTAGAGTACTTGGAGTTAGAGTACTTGGAGTTAGAGTACTTGGAGTTAGAGTACTTGGAGTTAGAGTACTTGGAGTTAGAGTACTTGGATTACGTTTTTGATGTAACGAATAATCTAACGCATTAGGTCCGACATTTAAGTACTCAGTTATTTAGTTATTTTTAAAAAAATGTAATCCGTTATTCAGACAATTTATGTAATCCGTGAGCCAGACAGCAGTCATTCCCAATCCGTTAGTGTGTGTGTGTGTGTGAGAAAGTTGTCCTACAAGCCCCGCCCTGATAACACGCCAACCCCTGTTATTCCGGCTGTTATCCCCCTATTTGATAACATGTGTTTGATTATGCGAGGACCGTTGGGCAGAAAGATGGAAACCTTATCACAGCTCCAAAACTCGCGGTGAAGCATGATTCCGAATCATGAACTGTACTTAGAAACTGCGTAGGTGAGATAGGAGTATTAGTAGTTAACAGATTATGAGTCAAACTTCGCCGAGTGATGATGATAGAATAATCATAAAGGTCTTGACTAAAACAACATGCATGAGGAATCACAAAGGAGTTTTAATTTTCTGCAATGGAAAAGTTCTCTAACTAGTTACTTTTATCAGAAAGTAACACTGTAAGGTAACTGATTACTTTTTAATGAAAGTAATTTTGTAATGTAATTAGTTACTTTAAAAAGTAACGTCCCCCAGCACTGGTCAGAATGACTGGTATGCAGTGGATGTTTAACAACCTTCACAAACCATGTCTTCATTGCTTTGTACATAAGGGCATTGTCATGCTGGAGCATATTTGAGTTTCCTTATTTTCAGTGAAGAGAAACTGGAATGCTACGGCATACAAATCCATTCTATACAGTTGTGTACTCCCCTGTTTTGTTGCAACATGTTAAGGAAGAATGAGAAATGTGTGTGACAGTAGTGTGTCCACAATCTTTCTATGATTCTGTGAACTACTGTAATGCCAACACATAAAAAAAAATATCAAACAAAAACCTTGTCCTGAAGCTACATTGCTGCTTGGCTTGACCCTTTATCTGCCTGGCTCAAAACACATTGCTAACAAAGAACACTTCGGCACGAATTACGCGTAAAACATTTCAGTGCTGTGCAGAAATGGCAATAGTGAATATTCTCATACTCTCATTTATACTCGCATTCGTATTCACACTCGTACTCTCACACTCAGCAGCAGCTTCTGTTCACTCTACAGGATCCCTAAGGGACAAGAACAAGCACAGTTCTTTTTTTGTTTTGTTTTTTGTTCAGGGGCCCAGACAAGTCATGTATAGACTGATTGAAGTCAAGCACCACTGAACATAGACCCCAGTATGTGGCTAAGTAGGCTGCTTCCACAGTGACAGCCAGTCTTTAGTCCAGTGAGAGTCCGTGCCTGATGCCGGATTGTGTCGAGGTTTATAGCTTCTGCATTATTAGAGCCTATAGAACATGGAAACAACCCATGGACCTGCTCTAGTCTTCCAGTATGCATTTTCTTTTATTCATTCTGCATTCGACAGGAGTCCAGGGGGAAGACATTGTGACACCTTTTCAGTATTTATGATGACTTGGATCAAATATTTGTGTATATATCTAGACAGCAGTGTCACAGTTTGAACATGCAGACTAGGAGGGGTTCATCCTCTCTGCCTCACCTTTCCAGAGCAGTCCTATTTCCCCAGGCTCAAACACACATCAACCAATGACAGAAAAACAACAGCATTTACCTAAGATTTACGTGCATACTTGTTTGTAAAACATTAATAGACAATGGTTAATACAGGAATGTGTTTACAGTTAGAATTAGGTCTACATGAGGGGAAAAAATGAAGCTGGAGGTTTTGCCAGCAGTTACAGCATGTCGCTTATTTCAATTAAAGACCTGTAAATAAATTAAATGAGCCTACTGTAAATACGTCAATATGTGGCTCTGCAAATATGGGACTCCCTCTCTAAAATAAGGTAAGACAGCGGAGAAAAAAAAAAATCACTTCAGCTCACTTCTGCAGCCACTCAATGATCTTGTCTTTGGTCCGTAGCTGTGGTAGAGTGTACTTCTCCTCTCCCTTCTCAAAGTACTTCACGGTTGGGAAGCCCGAGATCTTAAAGCGTTCAGCCACAGATTTATGGATGGTGGCGTCCACTGCTGCTAACACACCTGGACTCTGGAAACACACATAGAGCAAACCATGTGACTTGCAAAGTATCTTTTCAGCACATTGTTTAGCAGAATAAGCCCTTTTTAATACTGACTGATCTTTATGGTTGAGTAGGCCTTCTGCACACTGTGGAGAAAACAGTTCAAGCCTGAGTGAGTCTCTGAGTTCATGCAGGTTCTGAGAAAATGAGTAGCAGCAAAACACAGGGGAAAAAAACACCTTTCGGAGATAGGAATTCTCGAAATGTCACGGAGCATGACAGCTGGTACATTAGACAGCTGCGAATTTGCATGTAATCGCCAAGGCATGGACTCCACTAAACCTTTGAAGGTGAAGCCGTGAGGAGAAGATCATTTAAGTCAGGTAAAGAGGTCACTTTTGCAAAATTAACTTGCGATGCAATTCTATTGGATAAAACTAGAGTTGTTTTAGAGTCAGTCTGACCCAGTCATCTAGGCTTCACAATTTTAGAGCTGGTCTGTTTGCCCATTTTCCTGCTTCCAATACATCAACTTGCTCAATAATATATACCCCTGCCCCACCCCCCCCACTTCCAGGTGCCACTGTGTAAGAAGATAATATTACAGTTGTCCTGGGCCATGTTCCAATACAGTCCTGACCTTGATCCTCCCCATTTTACCCATTTGGGCGATTTAAGGAATTCCTGGGAGGCCAGCTTTTAAGACATGAAGCAGATCATGGTCCTGGTGTACCAAGAAAACCTTCTACCTTGATATTATCCGAGCTCTAGTGAAAAGCTGGGATGAATGCATTTATACATTACATCTTAAAACGCGTAATGTGTTTATGTCCCTTTACGCTTTTCATATGGTAAAAGAATAAACAAATAATAATAAATAAATAAAAACTCAATACAAAGTTACATAAATATATCTGAAATGAAGATGCTGTCATTCAGAAGGAAGCAGGAATGAGAAAAATAAGTGAGCTCAGCTCCCCCTGGGGAAAAGGGCGTAGCGTCTGGAGCACAACTGCTTTATTAGATAATGTGCAGTACCGGTAAGAAAGCCATTCTGCATGGTGCGGAGATAGGGACTACAGGGACACCATGAGGCTTTGGAAACTTTACTGGCCTCAAACTGCCCTGGAGTTTTAACTCTGTGGACGCACCCTGCTAATCAGAACCTTATTCCTTCCACACACTCAAACACAAAACAGAGCCAAAAATGGATGTTTGTGAATCAGCCATAATCCTTGAAAAAAAACTGGGCTTCAAAACAAACCTTAGTATTATGAGCACAAAACTGGAGAATGAACACTGATAGCATTGTAGTAAGTTTTTTTTTTCCCTTTTAATTTATTAGCTCTTTTTGCATGATGGCAAATTAGAATAGATTGATTTAATTAAACTAACAAATTCATCATTTTAAGGTTTCTATTTCTCAAACTTACAATTTCACACTTGAAATAATTTCATTAGGTGCACAATACCCATGTGCTCTCTCAAGCACGGTGATTCTATTTCCTCTGCATCCACATGAAGCATAATAATACTAGGTAAATATGTTTCACAGAGCAGACTGACCTGCTCAGGCTGGGCCTCATGTGGTGATCATTTAGAGGCACGAATTTTAAAGACTTAACAGAATGTGCACTCACATCAGCCTCTCTGTTGAGGATTTCAGCCGCTTCATCATATTCAGGTTTCATCTTCTTACAATGGCCGCACCCTGGAGAAAACAGAAAATGCTGTCATAGAAAAGACTTCCATTGTGGACAAGGACATGCAGTAACACTGTAATTCAAACCTCAATTTGACACTGGCTTCCAAACACGGCTCCTACCAGTTCTCTAAGGCAAGACGGAATGTAAGAAATATACCTTTTCTAACTTCATGGTCGTTCCTGCTTTTTATTTCTTTCTACATTGTAAAGCAATGCTGAAAGCATCCAAAATATCTTCCTTTCATGTTGAGATGTATCTGCTACTTATGATCTGTAAAGCTTTCATAACACCTCTAATACGAGGTCCTATAAATTGGTGATTGTTGAGGCTGATAACTCTAATTGAACTTCTCCTCTGCAGCAGAGCTAAGTTATGGTCTTGCTTTCCAGGGAAGGTCCGCATGAGAACCAGTTTAATCATAGTGCTTGATGGGTGTTGCAAGTGCACTGGACAGTACTGTTCTTGCAAGAACTATTCCAGAAAACTGACCTCCGTGTATTAAAAGAAAAACTGACTGTTGTTGTCGTTACATAATTACATAACTCCATACGTGTTATTTCATAGCTTTGAAATATCCAGTATTTTTGTAGAATGTAGAAATTCTGTAGTGTGTGTATACAGTACATATACATACATACACACACACAGTATATAAATGTATGTATGTATGTAT
>JAOTQY010000048.1:7964243-7985768 GCA_026413445.1 Dolichallabes microphthalmus
TGTGTGTGTGTGTGTGTGTGTGTGTGTGTGTGTGTGTGTGTGTGTGTGTGTATGTGTGTGTGTGTGTGTGTGTGTGTTTTAAAGAGTCTGTTTATATTTTTCTATTTTTGTTTTTTTGATTATGGTAATAAGTTCAAGAAATAAAAATGATGTTGATGTACTGAATCCAAACAGATTTGATAGTAAATGATGTGTGAGACACATTTGGGGCTATAACTGCTCATTAAACCTGAATGGGATCACCGCAGGGTGTTCTGTTAAAACTTTCTAGTGTGGATAAACACTACAAGCCCCTCAGAGGGATGTGATTATGGAACCCTGTTCTCGTTATGTCTCTGTAAAGAATGACTTGAATTGTGCTGCCATATGGTCCCTGTCAGACTCAGGCACATCCTTTACCAGTGTGTAACAGTGATGTAAAGATCACATGCCTAGATCTTTCCATCTCTCAGTAGAATTGTTTAAAAATTGTTTTGATTCGTTTTCCTATGAGAATGCTTGTTTTACTTGACCCAAACATCTGGATGATTAAGCCCCCTTGAGACTGTGATCTAAGGTTTTATTTCACATGTTTTGCCTAGGAAGGAGGTTCACCAGGGTTCTGACCTGGACAAATACAGCTGAATTTATTTTGGACCTTCAAAGCATAATCTAAATGTGCACCATATGATGGATGGTAAAGGAGAATGTAATTGCTTTAATGCGTTTGAGTATGTCTGGAGATTTGTGAATGTGAAGAAAGGATTTTTTTGGTAGAAGCTGAGGTATAAAATTAAATGGTTGTCCATATAAATTCAAAATACAATATGAAACATTAAATAGCTGAATATGATCTTTATCACGAGGTGAAGGTTTCATAATATCTTAGACCACATTCTCAATATAGTGATGTCAGGTCTAGTGAACTGCTAAAATGTTCAGATCTTCCTTGAAAGATGACAAATCTTTTTCATCCTCCTCACTGTGAAATCCCATTTTGCAAAGCATGTTAGGTCACCAAAAGATCAAGTGGTTTTATTTTTATATAATGGTCTTTCTATGTCACTTTGTTCCCATTTTAAAAGCCTTGATGGGTGCCCTAAATATCTGGCAGGCCAAATTGATTTGATGTACAGAAGCTTGTGTCAAACTGCGCTTTTATACATTTCCTAGTTAGTTTAGTTTTGACTGAGTGTCATGTTGAATTAGGATCAGCAGCCGTGATGTGGTACAGTGAGCATTGTACCTCACCGCTGGGTCTCCCTCACGACGCTCGGCTTAATCCCCCTCCCCGGAATTCAACTCCCCAGTTTTTCAATTACTTCTACAGGCACCTGTTTCTACTTATTGTTTAAATGAATGCAGTAGAAGGAATACAGCTTGCTGTTCGAGTTATTTGTGCACTCATTTGTGAACATCAGACTGACACAGAGAGGAAGAGTTATGATCCGCGTGCATCAACAACAAAAAATCCAAACATACTGTATAAAAACCAAGTCAAAATCTAGGCGGTAGTTTTCGACGGACAGAGTACATTACTGTAGCTACAGTATTTTGCATCATTCACACTGTTTTGTGCTTGGTACAAGACTAGTTGAAAAGAGACTGTAAGATTTTCCATGAATGAACATTGGTGATAATCCTTCTAAGTACTTTTTTGTCATGGAAATCTGTGTTTGAAGGGAAACTCAGACCTACCAATTCATAAAAGTGCAATTATCTTTCCTAGAATGAGCCACAGGACGTTCCAGAATAGGTTTTCCGCCGATTCTTAATATTTAATTTGAATTATATCATTTTGATTGATTTATATAATTATGATCGTCGCTAATGCCTGAAACTCAAAATCACTCAACAAAAGCTGAATAGGTTCCTTCTTTAATGTGATGTCCTTTTTTTCTCCTTTTTTTCTTCACTTTAGCATTAAGCCCTTGGATTTCCACTTTTTCTCACCCTAGTGTACGAGACTACTCCCAACTCACTCTTGATCTGACCAGGAATGAGCTAATAGTAGGAGCAAGGTAATAATTATTGCACTTTCAGTCTGTGCAGAATGAATACTGTGTCATTTCTTATAAGACTGTATGCCATCAGATTTTTTCAAATTTTATTTTTTACATATGTTTCCTGCTTCATCCATGTAATGGGATTATAAAAGATGTGTCTGGATTGTTTTGTTTCTGGTAATGTTTATCCTTCATTATATCTAATTTAACCTTCATTGTTTTCTTTCAACTGCAGAAACTACCTCTTTCGTCTGAACTTAAGCAACATTTCACTTATTCAGGTAAGCCTAGAGTTACTGTAGAGACTATGGCTTTGTCTGCTTGATGACAGTTTGTTCTCTCTTCAATGCTTTTGGCAGTAAGCAAACTTTCTGAGTTTCTGAGGGATCGTTTATCTGTCACTATGGCTGATTAGAGTCTGCAAGTATCATATTAAACATTTGCAATGTCAGGCATGATTGTGTTATGTCTGGATGAAGGTGTTGGTTGGTTGTTGGTGTGTACCCATAAGTGGTACATCTGGTCATGCCTGTGTTCCACTCGAGCACTGTTCCATTACGCTGTACTGCAGCAAACAAGCGAAATCCACTGGTTGTCATTTTCATTATTGTGCTTTTATTTCTCACTGTAATATAACTAGAAAAGCTCTAAAAGACACATGAGTTCATCAGAGAATAATTGTGTTAGTTGTTCTGGCATTCTGTAGAGCAACATGATTGCTGTATGTGTTCTGTCACTAAAGCATCTAAATGAAAACTGTAGCTACAATTTCATTTCCTTCCATTTCACTCCAGCCCTGTATCGCTCTGTCCAATTCCTGTGAGTGATCCAAAGTTGGAAATAAGACAAATCTTTCTTCATTTAGACTAACCGGAGCATCACAACCAGTGCCAGGATCTAAGTCAATGAGGAGAGATGGCGCCAGAAGATGAAGGAGAGTGTCTGTGTCTGACCGAGAAAGGGGAGATAGTGGGATTGTGTCAGACTGCTCTGTCTGAACTTTACAGCTTGGAACATTACAGCTAAAAACAAACACCTAGTGAGAGTTTGAAGAGCAGGATATTTTTATTGCATTTCTACACTGTCACTTGCACTCAAAACTGTAGGGTGCATTTTTTTGTTGCTGTTGTTATTCATCCCTATAGTGCATTTTCTTCACTCTGATTTGTCTGTCCTACATTGAACTGGTATGTCCTCCAGTGCTTTTTTGCCATCTCCAGGATTATATCAGTTGCTCCCTTCTTCTATTTGCCTCACATCATTAGCATTATTGTGTGTGTGTGTGTGTGTGTGTGTGTGTGTGTATGAGCACGCCAGAGGTAGAATGGACCTGAGCAGGAGCCAGCTCATTTCAGAAATGCATGTTCTAGTGCCAAACATTCAGGCTTTGGCAGCAGGCCTAGAGGGCCAAAGCCGAGTCTTTTCCACTTTCCACAAGCTGGATGAGGTGAGAAGTGCTAGCGCCTTCCTTCTGAATTCATGCCCGGGCTATTGAGAGAGCTGACCCCACCAGAATGCCTGCTAATAAGCAAAAAAGTATGGCAAGGGAGATGACTCTAGCCAAGAACTCACCCACACAAATCAGCATTTTTAAGTGCTTTTGTTGCTGTTTGCATATGCAATAAAAAGCTGTGAGCTTTGGCCTCTAATTCAATCAGTAAGCACTGCAATCATCAGTATCAGTATAGTTTTTAATATATGAGAGAAAGTTTACATGATTATTTGAGAGATCTATTTGAGAAAATCATTTCAATAATTAGTAATTGTAAATTGTTAAGTAAAACCTTTATCACAAAGTTGCCAGGATTTCGTCTACTGCTCATGAGTGCACAGTTAGTTTTTTTTTTTGCCAACAACTGGGGAAAAAAATAACAGTATAGTTGGCATGACTGTGAAAATGCCTGAAGTTAAGAACCTGCAAATTATAATGTCCATTTCTAGCAGCCTGTTTGAGAATTTTAACTTGAGCCAAACAGCATGGCTCTTAGTTCCTGGTGCAACCTGAGTGCACCCAGTTACATTTATTCCAATAAGTGCAAGCCATTCAGCTAGTCGAGACTGCACCTGCTGTTAACTTTTTTTAGTTAAGTTTTTGGCCAAGAATAGAGATGCTGAAATGCCCAAACTGGTGCTTGAATAGCATTTTGTTCCTGATTCTGGAAAGACTTGCATTTGTCATGGTTTTATTGTGCTGAAGTTGCTCTTGAATTCTGCACAAAATGTCTTAAACTGTTTTCTGAAGAAGAGACAGGACTGTCCACCAAGTCATTTAATACTAACAAATTTACATTGCAAATTTTATTAGAATACCTATGAAATAAGCATAAACTTTCTTGATGTAATTTCCCCCAGTAGACACTATTTATTGAAAATTTGAAAAGTTTATTTATTTCAGTAATGCACCTTATGTACAATCCTTGTTTTATGCATGTAATATTTAAATTTTCTGAGATTGTGGATTTGGGGCTTTCATGAGCTGTATGCCATAATCATCTCAATTATGACAAAGCACGGCTTGAACTATCTTGCTTTGCATGTAATGAGTCTATCTCATACTGTATATTAGTCTCACCTTTTAAGTTGCATTACTTGAATAAATGAACTTTTGCACAATATTAAAATTTTTCAAGTTTCACCTTCATGTCATTCTCTACCTCTCTACACCATGCAGTAGGTATTTTTTCTCTACGGCATACAGTATGTGATGCCTTGTGGCACATTAGGGCTTTGGGAATTGAAATCCTCTGAGCTTACAACAATGAAACATGTTCTCTCCCTGAAAAGATTTCTAACAGAAATATGTAATAGTATAATCTTCTAATAAAAGAAGATAAACTACAGTTACAAAGTGACTCTGCTTGAATACACTTTGAAAAGTTGTATTTAACATTAATTATATTTAAGCAAATTTGAGCAATGCAGTTAATGTAGTCAATTCAACTGATTATCAGACACATGACTGAAGAATTATTGATGGAAAGCTAGTGAACATGTTGTACTAGCTGCTTAATTGTTCACCATGCAGGTGGTGTTTGATAATGCCCATGGGTTTCCTTTATGCTTTCATACATGTGTGGATTTGTGTGTGCATCATTATTCATCAACTGCTCGTGTTCGGACAATCCAAAGACGGCAGGGAGCTTTACCATGGCATCACTGTGTAAATCCGGGTTGTCTGGTCATGCTCACACTGTGTATACATATCCTGCTGGGTGCTATGCTGTGCTTTCAATGAGAGTTGGTAAAGTAGGAAAAAAGGAAGTGTGTAAAATGTCCTTTTTTTCTTCCTGTACGCTCTATTGTTCCTCAGGTGCAGGTGTGCAAACATATCGACTATATTTTCACCCGTGACCGAAAAACTATTTCTATGTGAGCTTTCTGCCTGTGGCTTGCTGTAGGGGAAACATTCAATGACTGTAACACTTTTCTTAGAATACCATACCATAGCACCAAGACAAGACAAGATTTGATTCAAAAGCTTTTGTCTTTATGTACTTCAAACACACAATTTATGTCATGTCACATTAGGTAACATTGGTAACATGATCAGGACTGAAGTAAGAGAAAATATGGGGGGGGGGGGGGAAAATATGAGGAAAAAATCAGAATGGCATATTAATCATCATTTAAAACTGTGAATAAGATATAATGCATGTTAATCATGATAATCAAGTAATATCTCATTTAATTTATTATGTTTCAGGTTTCAAAAAGGTGGTGTTAGTCTGTATTCTACATGGTGTTTTTGTAATCTGACACCTAATTTACATGAATACCTCCTGTAAGAACATACAGTATAATCAGTGAATCTGTGTCTATGTTGTTGGCTTATATCTCAATTTAAATCACATCTGGAACATAATGTCCTGAGTAGTTCATGGCTCGTTTACCATTGAACTGGAAAACCCAGTACACATGATGCACTTGCTTTCTGTATCTATGTCACTTGAATAATTTGATAGAATGCCATGTAGTAGCAGATTTTTTTAAACCAGCCTGAAACATTTTCTCCCATTATACATCTTCCCTTGTGCCATTATACGAAACATTCAGTTATTTTGGGGTATTATCCGACACATACAGAAATGCTTAAAGATTCGTATTTGTTAGTATGTCACATGAGCATCAATCATGACAACAGTATAAAAAAATATTAAACTTAGAAAACAAATTTGGAAATTAAAGCTAGACATTATTTTATAGACAGCTATTTCACTTTAGTTTTATGCTTATAGATAGCAAAGCACATCACCGTAGTTATTAAATTTTTATTAATGTAAGAATTGACCTGTGTTATGATGATCCCTTGGCTCCCCTGTATCTCTGCTTGAAAGCTTATTGTACTATTCATCATTTGTCAGGGTTTGTCTGATATTAGAAAGTTTCTGTTCATAGAAAGGAGAAAATCTCAGATTGCTTTACTGCTTATTTGTTTTACTTCATAAAACAATATTGATGTGTATTTCATTGCCAGCACACAGCTTTAGGGTCCCTGGTTTGATTTTCAGCTCGGTTACTCTCCGTGTTACTTGCGGGTTACTTTCTTGTTCTCCCAGTATATGTGTGAGTTTTTTCTGGGTTCTCTGTTTTCCTCCCACTTCTAAAAAAAAAAAAAATCTTGCTAAATTGATTGGCTATGATAAATTTGCCCGTAGGTGTAATTGGAGCCCTGTTATAGGGATTTGTTATCCCATTCATTGTGTCTCCCTGTCCACGGTTCAAAGCATAAGGTCTGGATTCGCCGTGACTCTAACCAGCATAAAGCTTTTTACAAAATTACTGCAGGTTGTTTAAACATATACACATTATCTGAATTCTTTGTGTGCATGTGTAAAATCTAAAGGAACAATCTGTCCTCGAGAAACGTGGCAGAACCAGTGAGCACCGCGTACACACTGTGAGAAGCTTTGGAAAGAAAGAGTTTAGCTGAAATGTTCCAGCACTGTATGGTGTGGAGGAGGCTCTTGGAGGAAGAACTAGGTTCGATTTGAGCTGTCACCAGTTATAGTAAAAAAAAAAAGATGAAATGTCTGGCTCTGCTATCACAGACGAGAGGAATGGAGTTGTGAATGAAGATGAAGGGGTGGGAAAAGAGGGTCTGTTATGTATAAGTATGGCTGTGTTGAAGATAACGCCTGAGGATTGACCAGGATGGAATGTAAATAGACAGGACATGCAGAAAGGTTCAAAGCAACTCTGTCAAGTCTACACACTCTCCTACACCTAAAGAAGCAACTGTGTTTCATAACTCTTATCTCCCTCCCACCTTCTCATAGCTTAAACCTTCTTTCCTCATTGCTGAGTGGTAAACACTTTCATGCCAGGACAACCTGCTAAGGATCTTTGTGAATTATCATCAAATCAAATACATCAAATGGTATACAGTATGCTTCAGTGCTGAGTGTTGAAAGGTTCCTTGTGCTTTTAAAAGACAGCAACCATAGTCAAAAACAGCAACCATGATTTTGAGTGATCGTTCACCATGCTCTTATAGTACTTTAGTAAATATATGTTACCTGTTTTGGATAGACTTTTAGAGCACAGTCATAACTTTAAACCATACAGTGTATGCTAGAGTAAAAAAAAAAAAAGGGGCAAATATAGCTTCTCTAACCCAATGCAGTATAATAGTTATAAAAGCAAAAGGAGGCCATTGAGACCTGTATTAAAGAAAAAATATTATTTGTGATTTTTGTGTTCTGCTCGCAGGCAGCTAGATTTTAAGATAAGATAGAACATTATTAATCCTGAGTGAAATTCTTGCCCCATCAACACGCTAAATGCAACAAATACAGAAATACATTGTAAATAAAAAAAAAAAAAAAAGATAAATGGTGAGAAAGATAATTTAATCAATTTGAGTGCATAAAGTATTAAATTAAATAGTATCCTAAAAATGTAAGGTATACTAAATCTCTAGAGGATACAAATGAACAAGCTGACTGATAATTCTGATAGTAATAGTATTAATAATATCAGCAGGTACATGTGATTACTGGAGGGTGGTAGTGACAGAGGGAGAGGAGGAGAAAGAACATCACTATAGCCTTCTAAAATCTCTAATTTAGATGATTGGAATTTCCTTTTATTCTTTCTGCATTTGTTTAATGGCACCTGATAACATTGATATGATTGAGTAACGTTTAATATTATGATAAACTTGATAAATATGGCAGAAGGGTAAAACCCAGTGGTCCTTACATGATTTTACAAATACTATATAACCACTGTTTTATGTGTATATGTATGTACTGTATGTATGCGTGTATGTAACTGTGTGTGTGTGTGTGTGTGTGTGTACAGTACAGTACTGTATATAACTGAAGCAACTCTAGATCAAATATTTCAAATTGAAGAATTTGAAAAATTGAAGAAGAAAAAAATTATGACCACCCAGCTGTTTAGTTCCAATCCTGTGAGTTCTCATCACGTGTGTGTGTGTGTGTGTGTGTGTGACAATTTTCTTACTTTCATTATTAAACGTAGCTGTGATTTATACTGTATATTTCTTTTTATGATGCATCTTCATCACGTGTTCTTCTGCACCTTTGCTCTTGACCTCTGAGCTAAAACATGTACTGTAATGTGATTAGTTTGTTTATGTGAAAGCCTCTTTTTAAATCACACTAATACTGTACATCGTGACGTGACTGTAGTGGTTTGCTATGGTAACGTAATTCAGAAGTTATACCATTATTGCCCAGTGCCTGACAAGGGCTTAATCTTTTCCCATTCTTTTGTTCTCTAAAAGCTTCCCTGAGTCAAATACCTTAAGTTTAAAGAGGCATCGACTTCAACAGTTTCTTAGTTAACACATTCCATAATCAAAATTGCCAAGTGGCAAGCAATCTCTTCTAAATCAGTAGGAAATGTAGCAAAGCCAACCTCCTTTTATTGACTTTGACAAGTAATGTTGCAGCTGCATGGACAAGAGGCCACACTGGTCAAGAGGTGACTGCCCTCCGCAGCAGTTTGCATTTAAAACAGGAAGTCCTACACAGCAGTCGACATTAGAAAGGATCTATGGGTATCTGAGTAGTTTGGATTCTATTCAAGTACTTAATTTAATGTACGGTCTGCTTTTCCAAATATGGTGTTGTAAGAACAACCAGCATCAGGAAAAACTATGAGATTAGAGCATTAGGGTGATGGCTACCATTCACGTTCACTGCCCAGCCAAAAAAAGGATACACACTCTATTATTTAATTGGACCACCTTTTGCTTTGATTACAACTGTGAAATTATTCTGATAAGCTTGTGCAATGTCACAATTATTTATATCAACAATTGCCTTAATTTTTTTCCAAGATCTTGGATTGGTGATGGGACAGTCGGACAACTGCGTAAAGCAAATCCCAGGCAGTAGGCAATAGGTATGATGGGTGCATCACTTTATCTGTATCTTTTCTTACCCTGTTAAATCTGTACTCATCAGATCGTATGACCTTTTTTCAATGCTCCACAGTCCATTCTTTACGCTGCTTAGCAAATTTAAGCCTACATAGCTGTTTAATTCCAACCCCTTGAATTGGCATTGTGAGTGTGGAAATGTGCACAAATCAACAAAAACAACAATAGAACTCACAGCTATGTTTAACAGCGAATTCTGTGGTGTTTTTATTATTTTTATTTTTTAACGATTTGATTCCACTGATCTCCCATCACACCCATTCAGGATGTTTTTCCAGCCACATTACTTTATCAGAGATGATGGTTCACCACTATCCTTTCAGGTTTTAATAACGAGTTTTCGGTTCTTAAACCAATTTTAGAAATTAGTTTTCTCCTTAGTTGTTTTCTTTTCTTAACGCAGCACAATAATTTGTCCCTTCTGAAACCGAGTAACTGAAACATGCAAACATCACTGCAGTAATCATCCAATGGAAATATCTTACCTATTTGCACAGTTACAGTAAATGAAAAGTGGTGGCTGTTTTTTGGCCAGGCAGTATTTGTTATTGAGTATTTTAAAGTTGTAACATTTTAGGAGGTAGGGCACATCCTGAGCAGCCTATTGAAAATGAAAAAAATGGACGCATTAAACTGTGCTGGTTTGATATTTTTCGCCAGCTGCCCAAATTTCAACTGACATCAGAGTCTGATGAGCCGGGGCTGATTTCATCCTTCCAACTGGTTATTAATTCCCCCTGTAATTTTCCCAGATTTAATTATTGATGTGGTCTTTGTTGCTGGGTGGTTATTATGTGATCTTCATTTGCTGGGGAAAAAGTCAGCCCATGAGAACAGAAGGCTCCAGGGGGTGGTCTTTAATTTTGAAGTGTTTTGTTGCCAGTTTCTTTAGAAAAACTGACATTTGCCTGTTTGTTTATGTAAATGTGTGGACGAATTTAGTGTATTTTTGTTGTTATGCTCGAAACTGAACATATGCATATTCAGAAAGTGGAAATGCACAACTACTGTATGCATAACTAATGACTGCGGCTTACTAGATTACACAATATGCAGTGCCCTCATTCAGCTTAACAAGTGTGTGCACCTCCACACTACACTGGTTCCATTTTTCGGCACAGATGTTGGCTACGGCCAGTAGAGAGGGGTTTGCCGGAATGAGGAGAAAGAGTGTGTGTTTTTGTTTGTGGTGCAGATTCTAGAATGGGCAAGCATAAGTGTATCGGGCAGAGTTTGGTATGGGGAGGTAATAAAATGCATATGTACACTCCCTTGTGTGGGGATCAGGATTGTCGGACAATAATGAAAAGGCATCTGCAGTTCTGTGACATCCGTCAGGGTGGTGCTCAGTGCAGGGGAACAAATGGGTTCAATAGGCAACTGTGTTAAATAACTAAATGAAGCATGATAAGGAGGTCCTACAAAGGATAGCCCAAGCTGGGAATTGGGCGGAGTTTACAGACCTTACAGAAACAGCACAAATTTCGAAGGAAAGTAAAAAAAAAAAAAAAAAAAAGTAAATACAACAGAAAAGTTAAGAATGAAATTTTATTCATTTTTCAGGTTTTGTATTAAAAATTGAGATGACCACTGATGTGTAAAATGAATTCTTATTTTTATATTGTTCAGCTGTTCTGTAGTTACGTGCATGATGGCACGTAGTCAAGAGAAAGACAAAAAGGTAAAGGAGAAATGTCACTCTAGTTTAACAATGCATATGCCCTGTTTGTTTCAAGAAGCAGGTGTTACAAAATGCCCACAAGACACATACTGTGTGCGGGAGAAGGCTCCTCATTTGTAATATTCATGGATCATAATTAGTTGTCACACCTAATATTAGTCATGCACAACAGATACAACTGCCTTATCAGCAGAAGCAGACTCTAAGTGGAACAGTATAATTCCCAGCTGCTGTATACACATGCTGTACACATTGACATTTCCTCAATAACCAGACTGAATGCAATTTAGTTTTTCTTTTTTAATGTAACATAGTCTCACTGTTTTGTTAATGCATGCAACTACTGTACTGCATTATCTTCATATCACAAATGAACCCTAGGATGCAGAGACCTTTGTCCAGTATTTCTGGGTCTGAAAAACATTGCAGAAATGTAGGCTGGGACCACACACATGTACACACAGATTTGCGAGTGTGTGTTGTTGTTTTTTTAAAAACCTAACTGAGCTGAAATTGCAGAAATGCATTGGAGAGTGCTGTGCTATTACACTCATTATCGTCTCCACAGCTGCCATTTTAACTGCTACTGTATGACTTTCATCTCGAAAACCGACTTCAGTGTGACCTGTTCCTTAAAGATTTACTGTGGCTCAAGGGATTCCACCAGTAAAAAAAAAAAAATTTGTATTTCAGCAATTTATTTTGTCATTTTCTATTTCATGAAGCACAGTCTGTTATTTCCAACTTAAATTTGTTTTGCAGAGAAGAAAATGAGTGTGTAAGAAATGAAGAGATTGCTCAAGGGATTAATTACAGAGTAACTACAATGTGTTTAATTACCAACTTTTCTTAGCGAGTAGACAGGTAATAATGTAATTATAGTAGGTGTGTCTTCCTGGTGTACATTACTTCATCAGTTTTTCTCTGAAATGCAACGCTTGTCAAGGGCAATTTGCCATTCAGACGTTTCATCTTCTCCCCAGTGAAAAGACAGCATTGCTGCTTCACTGCCAGGTGGATGGTTGCTCCCCCAAGGGTGGCAAAGTCCCAAGCACCCCATTGTGGCCCTCACCAAACATGGCACACAGTGTGCCTTTCACAGACCCACTTCTCAGAATGCATTTTGGGAATGGCAGTGGAGGGATGGCTTTGTTTCAGTGTGGTGAAAAGAGAGGGGCTGCCATAGTTAAGGTCGGGGTTAAGCTGACGGACTTCTCTACAAACAGCTTCAAAGACAAGATGTTAATGACCCCAACTATGACTCACCACAGAGGCATTTTTCACAAACAACCCCCACTTGTATTCTAGCGTACTCTGTCTCTCTTTCTGTCATGGTGTTGAAAAATACGGCTTTTCAGTTTGTCCAAGTAGTGGGGTTGTTTGGTGTGACGTCACAACATGATCGCATCTTGGTGAGTAAGAGCCAGCATGCTAGGCATCGGGGGAGGAGGTGAAAATCATGAGTGACAGTCTCATTCAAAACATTTGAGCCGTGATGCTATTGCTGAATGAAGGCCTATCAGGGTTATGGGTCCTTTTGCTTATTCTGGTGGTATTAGTCTGTTACATTTTGTACAGAGCACTACAGTATATGGAGGAAAGGAAAGAGGTGCTATGAATGTAAGGGAGACAGAATAACTCATTTAGCCCAGGTTGTGTGCACTTAAGCTAATAAAGAGTGAAGAAAAGGATGGGGAGGAGGACACAAGCGTTTCTTACATAGTCTCAGCTCTGCGCCATTTTTTTTTTAGTCTTGCACACACTGGGCTGAGCAGAAGACTATTTTTAGGTGAGACAGACTGGAATGAGAGCTGTTAGTCAGAAGACTGTGGAAGATGTACCTCTGAAAGCCGAAAAAAATTATATAGACAGTGGGTGTATATACAGACATACAGTATTTAATCGGTTTTCTTTATATTTTTTATTGTTTTCAACATAGTATGTTCTGTCACAATTATTAGAATTAGAATTGTGACAGAACAAATATGGAATTATTTCCAATAAGCATTTATGTGGGCTACAATCTTAAGTGCTGTAAATCTGTGGTTTCTTGGTCTTCCTCTCCTGGGCCAGTTCTTCTGAGAGTCAGTTCCATCATACAGTTTGATTATTTTGCCTGATGCACTCGGGAATACAATCAAAGATCTTCAGATTTTTTTGGATTGACTGACCTTCATTTCCTAAAGTATTGATGGACTGTCTTGATTCTCTTTACTTAACTGAGTGTTCCTTGTCATAAAATGGATTTGTACAGTTGTAGTAGTACTAATAGGGGTATTGACAACTGATGGTCTAAAACACATTAAGAAGGCAAGAAATGTCACAGATTAAGCCTTGATAAGACACACCTGTGAATTGAAAACCAATTCCAGCTGACTATCTCATGAATCTGATGAGAGAAACCCATAAGTGTGCCAAGCCGTCATCACAGCTAATTGAAGCTAATTGTGGACTAAAATATAAAACATATGCTGTGTTTTTTTAACACTTTTTTGTTTACTACATAATTCTGTAAGTGTTCTTCCAAAGTGTGAATGTCTTCAGTATTGATCTACATCTATGTTGAAAATTATAAAAAATAACGTGTGTGTGTTTGGGTGGGTGTGTGTGTTTGGGTGGGTGTGCATTAAACATTGAACCGGCTGCTATTATAAAGGGCTGGAATTGAAACACTGAAAGCGGAGAGACTAAAGTTAGTGAGAGGAGGCGAAACTGTATTCAACTAAAAATAAGCTAGCCAAGGCCATTGACATGCTAATTTCACCAAGTTTTCAAACTGTTGCCTCATCTTTCCGTTTAAAGTCACTGCCCTATTTATTTAGCTGTTTACAATGTAAACAAGGATCCATAAGGTAAAGGCCTTTTAACGCTAAATGCAGCTAAAACGCTAAATGTTACACAGTTGTGTAACATGCCATTGCCTTGAGCTGAGCTTGCTGCTTGCTGCTACAAGTCACTTTTGAACATGTATTTTGGTTTCCTAGGCGACAGAATGGGGCCCAGACGAAGACACCAGGAGGTCCTGTCAAAGCAAAGGGAAGACCGAGGTAACTTTGAACCCCTGGTTTTAAGCCTTGAATAGTCTTTCAAAATGCTGCCATCCCATTGGATAGAGGAAAGAATATGTTTGCCGTGTAGGAGGACACAATACAATGCACATTTATCCTCTGTTTGCTAAAGCGCAAATCTACCGTTAGTGAATAATAGGTTGTAAATAATAATTTATGCCACATCAGCTTTAATATGCCGGTTGAAACACAGCATTTATCAGGTGCTTATGATGGCTCTTTTTAAGCATTCCAGCTTGCCAGACAAGGTCCCCCTGTGGTGCTGATAAGAAATATTGTGATCAGGCTGTCTTGGGGGATTGATTACTGTGCCAGTTTTATCTTTAAAGCACTGTAGAAAAAGAGCTAGCTGGCAGAAAAGGAATGTCATTTGCAAAATCTAAATATCAGGACTGACCTTAGTTCATTTTACGTTTAGAGTTTCTGTAGCGGATTACTGCATTAAGATTTTTTTGTAGCTCATCATTTCAATTAAAAAATATATTACATGAATAAGCTAAGGAGTGACCTTGCTCTTTCATTTTCAAAAGTCTTTATAGCCATTCTCTCAAATTCCCAGCACCTCAGACTTTCTCTCTGTTACTACTGACCTATCAGCTCTATACTCTATTATTCAGGAACTATACAACAACACTAAAGCGATTATCATCTGAAGTGGAGAATACAAACTACTACCAGTTTCTCACTGCTAATATATCCCATGTACTTATGCCTTGAAGACACTTCATTTTTCTCCTCTTTGTTTAATTAAATGTGTGTTTAATCAAGTTCAGAAGACACTTGTATGTTTATTGTAGTGACACTGATTATTAATTGATAATTTCAGGATGACTCGATGTCAGATGAATGGGTTACGTGGTATTTGTGGAAACGGTCACTGCATGAGTAACTGTAGCAAGACTGACAGGGAAAGGGGGATTCTGAAGAACACTTTTATTTTTTAGGCTGGCATATGGGTCAAAAGAAAACATCATCACTCATCATATGAGGCATCACATTTACACTTACTCACTCTCAATCATCGTCTATATTGCTTTATCATGTGTTCAGAGTCGCGGGGGGCCTGGAGCCCAGGAGACTTAGGGCACGAGGTGGGGTACACCCTAGACATGGTGCTAATCCTTCGCAGGGCACTCACATACTGTACACTCACTCACACACTCATTCACACACTCCGGGCAAGTTGGGAACGTCAATTAGCCTAATCTGCATATCTTTGGACTGTGGGAGGAAACCGGAGAAAACACACCAAGCACTGAGAGAACATGCAAACTTTATGCATGTTTGACGGGATATAGACGGGAATCGAACCCGGACCCTGGAGGTGCAAGGACAGTGCTAACCACTACACCACCGTGCCGCCCATCACATTTATACCATTGCCAATATATCCAGTGGAACCAAAAAGCTAATAAATAAGATTAACAGAGTTTTCAAAGTAATCAACCATTTGGACCAATCTCAAGATCCATTAACTCGATTGTTTCAAAATATCACTTTAGTGTTAATTCAATCCACTCGATACAGTACACTAAAATTATAATTTTCTTGCATACAGAATGCATCCCTGGGAGGTAATTTAAAATCATATCAGTTTAGTTTTTATACTAATATAATTGCAATATGTGTTATATGAGGGAATTTACTACAGTATACCCTGCGGGAAACATAGCTAGTGTAACATTGAGATCAAATTTTAAAAATTGGCTGCAGTTCCTTTTCGTGGTCTGGATCAGGACCGCTGTAACATACTGATATGTTTAACTTTTTCTGCAGCTGGAGTGTCAAAACTACATCCGAGTACTCCTGGTTAACAAGACAGAGGTGATGACGTGTGGCACCAATGCTTTCCAGCCTCTCTGTATCATCCGAGAGGTAAGTGATGATAATTACTCGGCAGTTTGAGAATATTAGATTAAATAACAGATTGTTGGGGGAATTACAGTAGAGCATATCTAATTGATTCTTGCCTCTTTCTCCTCTTCTGTCTCAGGTGGGGAATATGAGCAGCATATTGGAACGGGTGAATGGTGTGGCACGCTGCCCCTATGACCCTCGCCATAACTCTACGGCAGTTGTGACAGACAGTGGAGAGCTGTACGCTGCCACAGTCATCGACTTCTCTGGCCGGGACCCAGTCATATACCGCAGTCTGGGAAACATGCCTCCTCTGAGGACTGCCCAATACAATTCCAAATGGCTTAATGGTATGAGTAACACAATGTCTTTGCTGTTTTTAATATGATTGTCTAGAATATTTTGAATTGAACCTTCACTCACCTTGCGCTGATTTGAGTAGTGAGAATATATGTGGCTTAATTATCTGTATTGATTTTAATATAAAAACAGTGTTCATGTTAGCAGTTTATTTTTATTTAGTTTTAGTCTTAGTCTTTTGACTAGAATGTACACTAGATTTTTTACACAGACATTTTAGTCATGCTTACTAACTTTTATAATCAGTAATGTAAAATGTACTTTTCATTTAATATACAATAGCAATTAAATTCTATACTGTTAGGCCACATTCTTATTCACATATTTTAAGTTCAAATGGCAATTACATTTTTGAAAATGAGTTACAAGAACAAGATTTCAGAGTTAAAGTGGCTTCACACAGCTGACATTAATTGATACCGTTAGCTTTGTTCAATGAGTAATTGCAGTCAGGAAAGCAGTAGTATTTCTGATGCTATAAAGGTTGCAGGAAGTGCATTTACTTGTAGCTAATTGAAATTGTCACCAAGGTTTACCATCAGCGAGGTAAACAAGAATGAAGTATAACTGTAAATTAATGCTACCAATTCAAGAGTGGCTACCATGATCATAGAAGCTAATGATAATAGCCTAACATTTAGTGACTGCAGTCGATAATATTGCTACACAAGGTCATGGTTAAATAATGCTAACTGTATTAATGCAAAACTGTGTTCACCATCTGCCTCGCTGTAATATGAATTTTAGCTTACCATCTCAAGTACATGGTATTCAAATGCAGGAAACAATCATAAGGTGCACTACTGCTGTTTGTAAAGTACATCAACGTTTACTTTTTAAAGTTTTAGTCTTGTCTTCATGCTGAAAAATAGGTCATCAGTGAATAATTTTGTCATAATTTTTTATTGACAAAACTACCACTGGTATGACAGTAAATATCTCAGATATATCTTATTATGATCTACATGATGGTGTTGAATCTCATATGTCATATGTCATGACCTTATTTACTATAAGTTAGACAGGTGTTAAAGTTTACTTATAGTGCAGCTAGCAGCGTTTGCCTCAGGTGGAACAGATCAGCTCTCTGCCAGGCAGTGGTATAATTATTCCTCACAGTAGGAAGAGGGTGAAATTGCTGCCGCAATACTCACTCTACTAGAGACACCCACCTAGCTCCACTGTAGATTTGACGTGAGGGGCTGCAGAGGAAAAAGGTAGAAAGAAGCAGAGTTAATACACACATACATGCACATTTTTTCCCCCTATCCGATATATAAAAGCACAAAGACTCAATTCTGTGCCTCAGCATGAAAAATAATCTGTCAGACTTATGTTGCTGTGCTTCTCATGCTGAAATTCAGCTCTCAGCATATCCCACCTGTAAAAAATAGCACCTACTCACCAAGCCAGTTGGATATGAAGATAACTCTTCGAATGTGAAGTGTGAATTAAAATCTCATTTCCTTTCATAAGCCTGTTCCTGTGGGGGTCAGGGAAGAACGTCACAGACCTCCGGGGTCCTGATTCACCTGGCCTGTTGTTGCATTGTGCACCGACATTTAAGGTGCCGGCTGACTACATTTTAATAAAGAAGTGAATTGGAATGGGACCGGAATAAGCTCTGGGTTTCGGCTCCAAACTCTCTTATGATAAGTTGATGTCAGTGTTACCTGAGAAGCTGCAAATCTGGAATGAATTCAAAGAGAGATAGACAGACAGACACACATGCGCGCACACACACACATACACAATAACCCTGATGCAACTGATCTGTTTACTTTCATTGTGCAAGTAGAAAAAATACTGTTTGTCATATTCACGCCCACATATAACTGTACAGTCATGCACAAGCATACAAACATGGGTACACTTACACAACATGAACATCCTGGCCTAGCTCTCAGTCACAGAACAATCTGCTTGTTGGAAGTACACTAAACTATTTGCAGCACTGCAGCAGCGCCCAACATAAAAATTACTACATGTACTATAGATGGCTAATAAGTGTATGCAAAATGAAGCAATATTAAATGAATAGTGTATTCAATATGTACATACAGGCCTTTAAATGTTTACTCGATATATATAGAGAGGGCTCTACCCTTAGTTTACCCTTATAATTCGGTCAGTTCCAGCTGCAGGCTGCACACCTGGAGAAAACCTCATTTGTTTTTTTGTTTAGTTTTTTCATTTATGTCAGTATACAATGTTCCTGGATGCTGTAGGACTTTAAAAAGCTTCCAGTTTATTTAAGGATTGGCCCTGATGCTAGTACAGAAAATCTTCTCAACCCACCCAGCAATGCTTAACACAGTTGTATGTAGTATAATAGTAGTGATTCTCAGTATATGGCGTCACCCAGGAGGGGTTTTAATATTTCTTCTTCAAGAAGTTTTGTTCTTCTTGTTCCTCACCTTGGGCTTACTCATTTGTTTATTTATTTAGGTTATTGTTTATAATTAATGCAGTTATTATTTTGTGTCTAAAACACATTGTGCACTGTGTAAAATTAAATGGCAGGCCACCCACATAACTCACTCAATCAACGTCTATAGCGCTTTCTCCTGTATACAGGGACGCAGGGGGCCGGGAGCCTATCCCAAGAGACTAAGCTCTAAGGGTACAACCTGGACAGGGTGCCACTTCAGTCCATGGAGCACATACGTTCACATTCTCATTCACACACTAGAGGCAACTTTGGAACGCCAGTTAACCTTATCTGCATGTCTTTGGTGGGAGGAAACCGAAGCATCTGGAGGAAACCCACCAGCTTGGATATCGCATTAAAGTGTTTTAAAACAATATTTAGGGTTAAAACTTTCTCAGTTCTTTAGAAGGATTTTGAAGGATAAGGTATATCCAGTGTACCGATTTTCATTGAAATTGAAAATTTTATACATTTCACCTTGTGACTTAATAGCTTGATATGACTGGTCACATATATTATTTTTCTCTTTCTGTATATCTTTTAGAGCCTCAGTTCATCTCAGCATATGATATTGGACTCTTCACCTTCTTCTTCCTGAGGGAGAATGCAGTGGAGCATGACTGTGGCAAGACGGTGTACTCTCGAGTGGCGCGTGTCTGTAAGAATGACATCGGTGGCCGTTTCCTGCTTGAGGATACATGGACCACTTTCACCAAGGCTCGTCTGAACTGCTCCCGCTCTGGAGAGATCCCCTTTTACTACAATGAGCTCCAGAGCACTTTTTACCTGCCTGAGCAGGATCTCATCTATGGAATCTTTACTACAAATGTGTGAGTACAACATTTGCACTGTTTTGCGCATACGTTAGCACATAATTATCCTGTGGTGGTGAAAACCCTTAGGGTTAATGTGTTGTATAGAGTGATATGTTCACTTGCTGGGTCTTAGTGCGCATCTCTTACTGGTATAATCAACATCCATGCACGTGTGTACTGTTTACTATAACACTGAGGCCACGTGTGTGCACGTAGAACATATTTTATTTTGTGTCTGTATGAGTGTGTGTACAGCGTGCGTGGAAAGCAAAAGCAAGTCTGATTAGAGAGGTTAAAAATCCATTTTCTTTCTCTGCTCAAGGCTCAGCCTGCTCTTTGCATGCTCTGGTTGTGTGCACGTCATTGGACACCGTGCCACACAGACACACACACACACACACACACATACACACAGACCCCTCCTACTTTCGCCTTCACAGTCACACACACACTCTTTCTCTCTGCTCTACACAGAAACACTGCTCTGCGATTATTTTAAAAGGTAAATTGCAGGTTAATTGTACTTTACAGCAGTGATTCCGTTAGTGTGTCGCTCAATCTCATAAGTGAGATTTCTTGTTTATTTTTCCGATAAAACAGTGTTTCCGTTGTGTGTGTGAAAAGAGTGGAGGAAGGGTAACAGTGTAAGACGAGAAGGGGGAGAGGGGAGCTTACTTTAGATTCACACACACACACACACATACACATACATCTGTCGGGATTTATTTTTACTTTTTTAAAGGTAAAGTGCAGGTTAATTTGTTTTATTTTTACTTAATATTTTGTGTTAATTATTTTTATGTATTAATTTTTTTTGGGCTGTGGAATGAATAATGAGAGTTTCTATTATTTCTTATGGGAAAATTAAATTTGGTTTACGAGTGTTTTGGAATACGAGCCCGCTTCCGGAACGAATTATGCTCGTTCAGGGTTCCACTGTACTATTATTTACCAGTTTTACAACGAAGGAAGTAATGAAGCTTAAATGCAGTTCAAACTGATGCTGATATTTATAGTTGTTGATATGATTAGATGTCAACACTCTTACAGTAGGTGCACAGGAGTCTAAATTGTGTGTTAGATCTGTAATCAGGCTGTGTTGTGGACCAGATCTTCTTTGTCCCATTTTGAAATGGCCATTAATTAAGAAAAAATTAACTATCAACGGTTGGAGGCGGCATGGTGGTGTAGTGGTTAGTGCCGTGGTTAGGGGTTCGACTTGGGTCTGTATGCGTGATACTCCTGTTTCCTGCCACAGTCCAAAGACATGCAGGTGAAGTTAATTGGTGTTCTCTATGTGTGTGTGTCTGTGTGTATATGTGTGTGTGTGTGTGCTTTGCAATGGATTGCTGCCCTGTCCAGTGTGTATCCTGCCTAATGCTCTAAGTCTCCAGGTCCCCACGGCCCTGTACACAGGATAAGCGATATGGACGATGAATAATTTAATCAATGGTTGGACTTTCTTTTGCTTGTGTGGCATGATTTTTAAATTGGTAGGCTAGTTCTTAATATTTCAGAAGTAGTGGTCTTGTGTAACTGTTGTGTTTAGAAGAGTCCAAAATCCTGATCTCTGATGGCTACAGGCTGTATGTGCTGATTCAATAGAAAATTTAAATGCTCTTCCTTAAAAAAGTTAATGGTTCTAATTACCAGTCACACACAAACACACGCACACACACATGTGCACACACTTCAGTAGATATGGGATTTAATAATGAAATCGTAAGAGCAGTGTCTCCATCTGTCTGCAGTAAATTGAACACCTCCAGCATAGACCTCTGGAGGTTGTAAGAGCAGCACGGAGGGTGAGAGAGGAAATGTACAGTGGTGTGAAAAACTATTTCCCCCCCTCCTGATTTCTTATTCTTTTGCATGTTTGTCACACAAAATGTTTCTGATCATCAAACACATTTAACT